>LOEQ01007634.1:0-16468 GCA_001685075.1 Bramus lutescens | reverse complement strand
CTTTTGGGGATAGTGTTGCTCTAATTCATGTTCTCGGTTGTGGTTTATTGTGTTCTGTTTGTTTATAAAAGCTCTGCTCTTATAAATTTGCATTTTATATGTACAAGGTCAAATTGAAAACGTATTTTGTTGTTCTTGAGACAGGGTCCAACGGATACCAAAGTCTTTCAGACTCAGCTTGATGAGTACTATTATAGAGAAATAGGACTTTCTATAGGTAAATTTAGGTTACTTATAAGAAAATAAAAATGATTTCTATGAATCATTGACATTTCTGTCCCACTTGTCAAAACAAAAGCTGCATAGAAGTACAGAAAGGCATTATTTCAAATAACTAAATAACATCCAGAAGGAAGTTGCATATGCGTACGTATGTACGTGCATACATATATGCTTGAATATGCAATTATGTTCTGAGTAGATTTCCATTCCGTATCAGTCTCTTAGGCCTTCAGCTAAATCTGATCCAAATCAGGTGTTATCAAAACAGACTGAAGTGATGTGTCTGGAGGTGACAAGAGATGGTCAAGGTCATGACTTCACAGAGGCCCTTATGTAATCATCCAAGAGAACTGCCGCAATGCATTACTGAGTTGCTAGGCATGTCTGCAAGAAAAACCGTGTGGTAGATGAGGTGCTCAGCAATGAATCCTTCCTGGACATAAACATCATTGCATATAAAGAAATGTAGCTGTCTGTGCTCACTACTGGCATGACTTAGAAACCTAAGATGCCTGGAAGCACACGCATGTTTCTACATGGACTCTGTACAGCCCCTGGGACATGACAGTGCACAGCCCGTATCTATCAGGGAAGCAAATAATGAAACGAAGAATCACCTGACCTCTGCTTAGATGAAAGATTTTCCCAGTTGGAGAGGACTCTTGTCATTTCCTTAACTGCGTGGGTGCGTATTTTAAAATTATTCCCTTTAGCAGCCTATCCTAAAAGCCTCTCTAAATATCACTATAAATATGAACTGGGCCATTACTGGCATATAGTGGTTTCTTTTCTTTCTAGAACTGCAGCAACTTTCCACTTAAAAGGCATTTACCTCTCATTCTGTTATGAGAAGTTGATATTTTGGGGCTTCGCCTTGACTTGATAGTAATTTAGCCACAGCACCCAGATTAACTGGAAAGTAAGTCTTCTTACAAAAGTTAGGGTAGAAGGATTCAGCGATAATGTTTATAAGTGTTCTTTCGTACTTCTGTAATTTAGAGGGGTAAAATAAGAGTGATTCACATCATGGTGATTGCACAAAGAGGTTCCGCTGACCCAATCATATTTCTTCTTTCTTGTTACTTTTTCTGAAGAAAACTTTCCAATTCACCCTGATGTTATTTGAGCCAGCAGCTAGGGTAGGCGTTTCCCCCACAACATTCTTCCTCATAGAACTCCAAAGGATAAACACAGTGTTTTCCTTTCCATAATCATAACCTTAGGTGTAATGATATTTCATTTGTAATTTAATAAATAAAGCCTGTCTGAATATCAGAAAGTAAAACAGTAGCCCTGGTCAGTCTTACAGACCAGGTAGTGGTTGTAAACACCTTTAATCCCAGTAGCCACACCAGTTTGCCATAAAAACCAGGTGGTAGTGGTTACATGCCTTTAATCCCAGCACTGGAAAAAAATATAAGACCGGAGGAGACAGCTCTCACACACAGTCTTATTTTGAGAATTCCTGGAGGCAGGATCGCCATTTTGGACTGAGGTGGAGGTAAAAGTCAGTGGTTGGCTGTTTTGCTTTTCTGAGCTTTAGGTTGAATCCCAATATCTGTGTCTGGGTTTTTATTAATCATGCTACACTTATGTAAAACTTGGATCTCAAAAAGGAATACAATTTTAACAGGCCCCATGCATTTCATACTAACCAAGACTTTATCACATTGTATTTTTTTCAATCACTTCTTGGATAATCTCTGTAAGGGGAGATAAAAAGCTTGGCATGAATATAGTTTTTATGTGAATGTTTTTCTAATGAAGATTACATTGCTGGACCCTTCCAAACCATAAATTGACATTAAGCTAATTTTGCCTTAGGAAGGGGGAACTGTCAAGCACAAGCTAGATACTAGTAGCAAACTCATGTGGTGGCCCCAGAAAACAAGTTTGGTTATGAGTTGAAACTGTCTTTAAGTTTTAGAACTAGTGTCTGAGTGGTCTAGGGTAAATGAGTGATTTTCCTGTATCTTTTACCCACAATCTGGTATATTTCTAGTCACAATGTAAGTGGAAAAGAAAACAGACAGAACCAGCAACAGTACCCCAAATGCATCTTATCCCTTGATTTGCTTCTGTCTCTCCCCACAAATTCAGTCATTAACATCCTTAAATACATCCCTTTCTGTTTGCAAATTTCTATCATTGATATGCAAATGAAAACCAACACACAGAGACAGAATCCCTGGAGGAGCTTCCCTCAGACCACTCATCATCACCTGCCTCTAGAAAACGTGCAAGAAATACTCTCCACCCTTCTCATGACTTTACATCATGGCTTGAACATTTGACTCCCTTCAGCAGACGCTCAATACCTTGGCTATCCCAGATATCCAGCCCTCTTGCTTTATGCTGTTCTCCTGACCCACCGTGGTCTAACCACCCTCAGCTCTGTAACATTCAAAGATCAAGCCATTTCAGTGCTATAAACAATATTCTTCCTTTTTGTCCTGGTTTTAATTTAAATGCCACCTTTTTTTTTTGACTACTCTNATATATATATATATATGGAGAGTTATTTATTTCTGTTTTATTTACCTATTTGTTTGTGTTCCTAGGACATGAGATAATGAAATTTGGGCCTAAAGTACTTGTAATTTAACAACTAAATTTAAGGCAAATAATTATATTGTCACAAAATACAAGCAATTCCACCTATTTATCAGGCGTGGACTAGGTAGCACGAATTCTAATCAGTCTTTTTAAATAAAAACCCGGAGTCAGATATTAGGAGGTGAAAGCTGAGAGATCAGAGAAGCAGAGCAGCCAGCCACTAGAGAGACCTTTCACTTCTACTGAATCTCCAGACGGAAGGGCCATTCTGTCCTCAGACTGTCTCCTCAGACTGTTTTAGACTGCATCTCCCAATTGCACTGCCTCCACCAAATCACACTAAATCTGTTTCCATCAAACCTCAGGCTGCGTCTGAACTCCTGCCTCCTCCTGTCTCAGATTCCTCTCTCCCCAGCCACATCCCTTCCTGTCTCCACCTCCCAAGTACTGGGATTAAAGGCATGGGACTGCCATGTACTGGGATTAAATGAGCCAACACAGTCTGGCCTCTAGTGGCTTAGCTCTGCACTTCAGGCAAGCTTTATTTATTAAAACACAAACAAAATATCACTACAGACTAGAACTTAGATGTGGCAAATTTGACAAAGTCATTTGTTAGTGTCTCAGGAAAAGAAAGTCTTCATAAACTGTAACAAGTACTGTGTTGCTTTTTTTCCTAAAATAGAAACTTTCTTTGTAAAAGAAAGGGCTGTGATACAGAGTTGTGAAAGTTCCCTAGGTATTTCCTTGCTCAAGCTTTATTTCTTTTCTTTAATCTATTTCAAGAATTCTAGTGTGGTTATACTCTCTACTAGGTTGTTTTTCTCCTGATATACATTTTTTCAACTAATATTTAGTCATGGTATTTGCAGCTATATAATTCCTGTAAGTAGTAGCATTTATTTTTAGAACAATAATGGTTCGAGGGACAATATTATCACATTCATTTGGTTTTCTGTTTGTTAGATTTGTGCTTAATAGTACTTTTTTTTTTTTNAAAAAAAAAAAGGTGTGTGTGTGTGGTGTGGACATGTATTCCACCACTGGGAAAGACCCTTAAACAAAGTTTGGTTTCTTAAATAAAATATTCACCCATTTCCCTAAACTTGCAAAAATTCAAAATCTGGAAAATGTAATACGCTACGGAATCCCGATGAAACTGAGGGTGAATTATTGCTAAGGTCCTTTATGCTTGCTGTAAAACCTCATCGTGACTGCTCCAGAGATCGTCCACAGACAGGCTTACAGCCATAACGACAGCAACACTCAGACTGCACATGGTTCAGCTCTGCTGGGGCGGTGTCTTTCCAAAGAGAAACTTGATAGTGTTCGCAATAGCTCTCCAGGCAGCATTATGTTAAGGGCGACAAATGCTCTCTTCGCATTGTTTTCTTCCCAGGTGATTCAAATTGCCAGGTCGATGTGGTAGGACTCAAGTTAGTACTGGAAAATAGAGGAAGTTAACTGCCGTTTCTCTAAGTTTTAAGCAAAATGAGCTCCTTAGAAGCAGTGTTACAATAATAGTCCAAACAATCATGTCAAAAGCACTCTGTTCTCCTGGCTTCCCCCTGGCGTCAGTTGTGGTTTCTGTTACCTTTGTTCTGTGTTTCAGCATGGTGCATTTTTTGCACCTCAGGTCTCCTGCGTAACCCTGCTCTGGTCTGATGTTCAGCAAGTAGGCACCAGAGACCTGTTAGACTCACGGAAGCTAGCTGCTGCAGTCGGGATGCTGAATCAGTGACCTTTCAAAGCAGAGCCTTGAGTTGGGGAGCTATTGTTGGAACGGGAGAACCAGGATATAAGGGACATAAATTTCAAAAAATTCTTGGTTAAAAAATAAGACTAAGTGTAATATAAATTTAATATTTCTCTAAACTCTGTGAGTAGGGAGTTTATTCTAAAGAATGGTTAAAAAATAAGACCAAACTCAAAATGAAAATATTTAGCTGGGTGTGGTGGCATACATTTTCCCTTAGTCCCAGCACTCAGAAGGCAGAGGCAGGCAGAGCTCTGTGAGTTTGAGGCTAACCAGGTCTACATAGTGTTACATATTGTATTCCACAATAGTCAAGGATATACACAAAGACCCATCTCAAAGGAAACAAATAGAAGAAAATAGTGTGTTTATTGGATAAAAGAAATACGTTAAAATCATACAGCATAAAAGGTGTATATTTAGCTATTTCTGAATGAGAATGTAAAATTCATAATGTAAGCGATTACAACTGTTTATAATTTCTTTTGTCATATTTATTAAAGAATAATCATCATAAAGTAGGAGTAATATTTCAGATTTTAAGAAATATATCTTTCTATTTCCTCTACCTTCACCCAGTAACTGTGGATATTTTCTTCACTGGTGTCAATGTCGCTGGGAGACAATCACTAGAGAACAACTTAACATATAGCAGCAGGCACACACACACACACACAAATGAAGATTTATTTTCTGTCACTATAAATTAGTTATTCATTATCTAAAATTTACTGCTAACAGAATACATTTTCCTATATGCATTCTTTGGCAGGATTTTGCTTGGATATAGTTTTTATTTTTGGGGGGAATATGCTTCTTTTTATTACTCACCATGATTAATGACGTCTAACAATGCTGTTGTGCTTATTAATAGTCTTCCCAAGGGTAATATTATATTTATTTACTAATTGGTAAAGATTTGAGTTTTTTCTAGTTCATGAAAATTATGGAGAAAGTTAATGAAAACACTTAGCTGTAAGCTTTATCTGAAAGCATGTTTTAATAGCCATGGCAAATAATCAGAAAAAAAAATACTTCAAATCTTCCTATGATGCTACAGGAAAGCTGCAGCTGTTTATCCGTGGTGACGATATTTGAGGATCCCAGTTGCTCTCAAATGACAGTGCTGCTGACGACAGTTTAAACTGGATTCATTTCAGGTATTTTGCAGGAATAACACCTGGTTCTCAATACTCATTTTTTTGATGACCTCTGAGCACAGTTATTAGCCACGGTGTCTCCTTTTGGATAGTGTCAGTGTAGGTGTTTTGTACCTTTTTAATGAACTGAACTTTTTGTATCCTTAGCTTTGAACTGTGTTCTTACTATTTTGAGTACAAGATAAAAATACCATAACTTTCTCCTGATATGTAGTTTGTACTTTTATTTATACACAAAGTGTTTTCAGGAAAGATATATTGTAGTGAAAACTTTGTGTGCTGATCCACTTCCTCACCTCAGCAACTTGCTACTTTGTGACTCAATTTGTACAAATTCTAATGGTATTTATTCAGGAACAGCAGTTTTTCCTACAGTATCTTATGCATATTTCCCTCAATAAGTGTGTTCATTGCATATGTTAAAATTTTAGCTCTTGAAATTCTCTTCAGTACTTTTTCGGTATAATTTCAACTCATCTTCCTGTTTCGTTTTCAAATTTCTCATTAAAGTTAAGGAATTTGGCTCAAAGTCCTAGCATGTTAATAAAATCACTGAGCAGCTCTGAGTCACTTCCTAGGCACTGATCACTGTTCTCGCTACGGCTCGTGTTTCACTGCCTTTTATTTCTGGCAGTTTCGGTTGTATTCCTTTGTGTGCATGCTCTCTCTGTTTATTTGTCTTTCTTAAGGAAAAGCTGAGTTCTGTCAGTGATGGAGTCACTGTTGGGTTCCTTTACAGTTCCAGACTCACACGGAACATTTTTCTTCAATGATGATGTGCTGCTCCCGCTGAGGAGAGGCCTTCCTGTGGTCTCTCTGGCAAATTCTCAGCATTTATGAAAGTCTTCTCTCACTAGGCAGGCTTCTCTATGACTTTGTTCTAAGCACAGACAGTGATCATTTTACTTTCTGCTCTCCAATAGGTCACTAGCAATACAGAGTCTCACCACGTATTCACATATGTATAAACATACCATTTGTTTGCCTGAGTTTCCTGTAACAGACTCAAGGACCCCTCTCACTCCTTCCCTCTCTCCATCACTTCCTCTCAAATCTTATCGACCCTACCTAAGCCTGAGTCTCTGTCTTCTTAACTGCTGAATGCTCTCCTTACAGGACCCTATTCTGCACAGAAATAGGAAAGTACTCTGAGACCCAAAGACAAAGCAATTGCAGGTGCCATGGTGTGTTCATTTTCTTCTAACTCAGCCTTGTGTACTCTGATGCATCATGTTCAGAAGAAAATACTTAA
This sequence comes from Bramus lutescens, assembly GCA_001685075.1. Classification (NCBI taxonomy): domain Eukaryota; kingdom Metazoa; phylum Chordata; class Mammalia; order Rodentia; family Cricetidae; genus Bramus; species Bramus lutescens. Next base: position 9,522 of record LOEQ01007634.1, on the reverse strand, counting down.
TAATTTTAATCATTCTCATGACTGTTTACATTTGGTAAGCAAGTAATCTAATTTCAGTCAGGGAAAGAAGGCTAGAATTAAGAGGTACATACTATATACAGTCATTTTATATATAGCTTTTAAGAGATAGTCTATCATATGCAGGAACTTTTTTCATAGTTAAAATATACATACAAAGTTGGTTGCTCTATATCTTACTCTGCAGAGAAGATGACATACTACTCTGATACTATGAATTAATTTGTTTGTTTATGTAATGTAGAGGATTTTATTTAGGGACTCATGATTGCTAGGTAAGTGCTCTGTCACTGAGTTCTCTTCCCAATCCCAACCTTATAGGAAAACAGTGGGAAAAATATTTTATTTCTCTTTAGTTATAAGGCATTAGAAAATTTTACTTTGAGAAATATATATTCAGATTTTATACAAATATAATAATATTATCTGTGGTTTGGAGTCTGGTCAAAACCTTTACTATCTGTCCTGCGTTCCTATCTCTAAAATGCCATTCTTCATGACTCTAGTACAAGATTTTATTTGTGGAGTTATGAGAAATGAAGGCTGGGCACTGAAGCAGAAAAAGAATGCTGTCTTCGAAGCCAAATCCCTAGCGTACAGAAGAATCAGCTCAGAAACGTGTGCAGATTTCAGTACAATTCATAGCTCCTGACATTTTATAGACCAGGCAGATCCAAGCTTAACTAGCATAGAAAAAGTAATACATTTCTTCCCTTTGGTAGAAAGCTGCATATAATATATCTTTGAAGACAGGATGGAGATTATCACCATGTTCTTCTATGGATAAATATGGGACTTCAGTTTCTCAAGCTGTGGCATAGTTTGTCAGCAATAAATTCACATAATGGGTTAAAAAAGTGCTTCTTCTAGAGAAAAGAATAAACATTGACAGGGGCACTTCAGCTCCGTGTGCTGTGGCCCACTGATTTACAGAGGTGGTTCCTGCTGCCTTGTACTTTGAAATCTCATATTACTGACCTGAAAGTCCATCTGACTCCCTAAAGGCTGTATTTTGTAGTGGTGGGTTTTTGGGAAGCTAAGTCCAAAGCCCTCATGTTTCTTCAAAGTACAGTGCTTCTTTACGACAGAAGGAAAATCGATGAATGTATCAGGGCTTAATGATATCCACCCTATTCCCTGGGCATCCAGTCTTCTGATTTCTGGCTTCATAAACTCAATCCAGTATTTTATTTCTGCACAATGAAATTTGTCTCAATAAAATTAGTTCCTACAATTAGCTTCCTGGGCAATGATGGGCCTTCCATAATGTGTTAATTTTGTACTAATAGCTGAAAGTGTGGTATCAGCTGTTGCCTGTGGATCCCTAACTGGCTCCCTGGGTTCCTGGACAAATCTTTACAGGTTCCAAACACACACATACTTTACCACTCATAAAAGCTAGTTCACTTACATTTTGTTCATGTAAGCCCTATTTATACATTTATTGACTAAACATTTAACATGCAGTAAGCATTACTCAGTGTCCACAGGCTCTATCTTTCCACCTGAAGAATTTGCAAGTGCAAGAAAATTGAGATAGCACGAGCTTGTAAGGCCAATGTGTGCTTCTTTTGAGAATGAGTGTGAATGGCACTCTGATGTCAAGGAAATGGGCACCAGAGGATCACAGAAGTAAGTGGTTGGTGTATCACATCTATTCAAAGCCCAATAAATTCTGAGCCACCATAGAAATCGACATGAGTGACAGGACAGTTTCCATGCTGAACGGAATACATTATAAACTGTTCACAAGATCTTCATTTTACTTTTCCATTTTAGTACAACACCAAATAATGACAAATTCCATAATTTTTCTTTCTGATTCATTGACCTCTCTTTTGCTCCACCCAAACCTTTTTTTTTTTGTATAGACAACTTTAGATTAAAATCGGTAAGTTCTCTTGATTATTCTTATAGGTGACCCATATTAGAACCTGTATTTGGGCTCTGTTACGTTATATCAATTGCTCCAAATACCTAGTAATAATGAAACTGAGTTCCCTGCTTTCAATACGAGCAGAGCCTATATCTAAATGATGATCGCTGGATTATAACACAGTGAAAATATATGTACTAGATCACTACATTAAATGTGTGTGCAATATAAAAGCAAGACTCTCCTCAAAACTAGTGAAACTTTACATCAATAATTTGTACAAATACAAGGTTTCGCCTGCTGGTGAGCATGAAAGCACTTCAGAATTACATTTAAAATGCACCTTACAGAGCATGTAGCAAGTGACCCAGAACATGTACGTAAATACAAGCAGACAGGAAATTGAAAGATGTTTCCTAATAACCTATCCTGTTTGTGTAGGTTAATAATCATTCAGCATGCAAATGAATGCATCACTATTAGCCACTTCTGTATTACATTTGATGGTTTAACTCTTTTCTAATGATTCATCCTGGTTTCTGCTATTAATCCTTTTAATTGCTCCAAACAGATTAGCCTTAACATGATATATACACTCAACAAATTGGTCACTATGAGAATAATTCTGTTGTTTGTCAATGTCACGTTCTTCTTGAAAGCATTCTGTGTGCGAGGAATACATTGGCTGTGTTTGTGCAAATGACAGATAAGGTACAGCTAAAGCTTCTGCACCAGGAAAACCCACGTAAAAGCAATCAGTATCTATAAAGCTGTCAACCCAACATTGTTCTTTCTTGTCTCGTATTTGTTGAGGGCTCAAATGCTCTCAGAATTAGCCCTGAACCACTAACCATGGCAGGTTTCATTTTTTTGCGGATGGTGTTTCCTAAGATACTTAAAAGACATTCTTTCAGACATCATGTTTATACCTAAAAATTTTGTACACTTCACAAATTGTGTTTATGTACTGCAAAGAATGTGCTGTTCATTTTTATTAAGCTTCAGAATAAAAAGAACTCCATTTATAACATTGTTTCTGTTTAAATAAAGGGATGGGAAAATTAAGGTAGGCATAAGCTATTTAGTCTTTAGAATACATTTGGTTTGACATTATACTACATTTTGGAAACAGGTTAAAACTGAGGAATGCTGAGTAAAGAGGTTCCCGTTATTATTATATTTATAATATTCTATTTGAATGAAACTATTCTAAAATTAAAAAGTATAGAAATGAAATGCCAGACCTCCAAAAATCAAAGCTTTAATTTAAGAAAAGAAATTGAGCCTCAGGAAAGAGTTGAAAAGACATTGTCATCTTCTTCCTTTATCTCGTCATCTGTAAGAAAAAGCAAGTTCTAAACACATGACCTAGTTATTATAGGGCACAAAATGCTGATTCCTTTAATCCCTGTGGTTGGATATATTATTTGAACCTCTTGCTACACATCCAAGGGGACATTTATTTCTTGCTAGCTTCCTTCCTTTCTCAGCATCTTGAGAACACTACTTACTTTCCTCCTCTGTGAGTGCTACAGTAATTCTCTGAAGAGTCTCCCTCAATAGCAAGGACAAAATGATTGGCACAGGCTAAACTTGCTGCCAGATTGCAGAGAAAAACAGTGTAACTTCCTAAAAAAAATGTGTAAGCTGCCTCTGTGACCCTAGAACTCTTAATATTTTTTTCTGCTTCAAAATTCCAGAATGAATAATAGTAGGGAAAGTTACCAATATGTTTTCTGGAGAGTATTGACTTGTATCTAACACGTCAGAGCTGACATTGTGCATGATTGAAAATCTGGTTATTAGACCTCCATTCGAATCTGTAACTAGAAATTGTGTGGATAGACGGCAATTTGAAGACTCTTTGGAGTCCTTATTAACTGAAAGTTTTGTAGTAATGTTTTGAAACCTAGAACCCTTCTATCTTTACTTAAGTAATTTTCTGAATTTTAGCAAGGGTGAGATAATGGGAAGGTAATTATCAATGAATGACACCATTCTAAAAATTTGATCATTTTATCATAAGCTTTGGTGAAAAGAAGATCAGCAACACAATAGACATGTGAATTTATATTTCATAAACAACACAGAAGTTCCCTGTACTGTTACACTTTATTTACTTCCAAAAATACTGTCGGTATGTAAGGTAATCATCCAGGTGGAGAGGGATTACAGAACAAAGTATCTGGGATCATCCTTGTGATCAATTCTCTGTAGCTAAATGCCATTGTCTTAGTCTACCACTTCATAACTAGTACATGGCTGTGTGGTGAATGGGTAACACAGGCTGTATTTTGCTGTTAATCCTGCCATTCCATAGTATTATACAGTTTCTGGATGGTAGGAGGGACAGCTTTCAGCCAAAGTCATGGAAAAGTCAGATAATGATAAGAGAAAGAATTACAATAAACTGAAATTTCCATCCCCAAATACAAGATGTCTACTAAATGTTTCAGAATCCTTTTTTATTGTTTTTATTGCATTATACATTTTTTCTCTGCTTCCCTCCCTCCCCCCTCCTCTTTTACCCTTTCCCATGATGCTCACACTCCCAGTTTACTCAGGAGATCTTTTCTTTTTCTCCTTCCTATTTAGATCCATGTGTATCTCTCTTAGGGTCGTCTTTGTTGCCTAGGATCTCTGGGGTTGTGGATTGTAGGCTGGTTTTCTTTGCTTTATGTCTAAAAGCTACTTATGGGAGAATACATATTTGGCATTCTGGATTACCCCCGCAGTATGTTTCCTTTTCCTAGATTCATCCTTTGCCTGCAAATTTCAAGATGTCATTTTTTACTGCTGAGTAGTACTCCATTGTGTAAATATACCACATTTTCTTTATCCATTCTTCGATTGAGGGGCATCTAGGAGGTTGTTTCCAGGTTCTGGGTATTACAAATAATGCTGCTATGAACATAGTTGAGCACATGTCCTTGTGGCATGATTGGGCGTCCTTTGGGTACATACCCCAAAATGGTATTGCTAGAATCTTTTAATAATATTGTTGGAAAGCTTAAAAAGTCGTAAAATCATGATTTCCACAGATACTATTAATAAATGAAAACATACCTAATGAAGACCAAGACATGGAAATTGGTGCTATTTCAAACAAAAAATGTTTAATTTTTTTCTGTGCCTTAACAGTGTGTGTGTGTGCATATGAATGCATTGTGTGTGCACACTCACATGCATGTCCCTGTGTGTGCATGTGTGAGTATGTGTATGTGTACACATGCTCATACATTTGTGTATGCATGTACTGCTGTGAGAATATGATCACATAAACCTTCTACCCCTTACTTTCTTAGTTGTGAGCACCTTTGGAAGTACTACCAACATTATGCATCATATGCAAATGATAGGTTTATGCATATGCACATATACATGTTTTAAATTTTAGAAAACATTTAGGCTCTACTGCAAACACATAAAAATCAACTTATATATTGTAATATATTCAGGATAGATGTACTTACATTTTATAGCATGTTCATAATGAAGACAGCTTTAAACTCTATTTCAATTTTCTACAAAAGATATTCTATTATATAGAAAACAGAACACTTAGGTAGAAAACCTTCTAGTGCTCATGTTTTCTATTTCAATTCATTACCAGTTCAAAAAGGCTATTAACAGGGGCTGGAGATATGGCTCAGATGTTAAGAGCATTGCCTGTTCTTCAAAAGGTTCTGAGTTCAATTCCCAGCAACCACATGGTTGCTCACAACCATCTGTAATGAGGTCTGGTGCCCTCTTCTGGCATGCAGGCATACACACAGACAGAATATTGTATACATAATAAATAAATAAATATGTTAACAAAGGCTATTAACAACATGCTATTGAAGAATAGTGAAATGAATATACAACACATATAATTGGTGCAACACTAACGTTAGTCTTTTCTGTTTTGTTATTACTACAGCCTACATTACATATTTAATGATACATTTAAGATACAGAATGATTTAAACATGGGCTAATTAGGTAGGGTATTGGGCCACTGAAAATTATCTCAGAAAGTGTAAAATTAATCTCCTCATTTTCTTAGTAAGAAAACAGAAGATTGAATAAAACTATGAAAGAGTCTTTGTACACTCTAAGTGATATTGCTTTTATGTAATTCTTGACATTTTTTGTTTTACTGTTTTCTTACACACATATGAAAGAAAAGACCCTAGAAGGCCTTCTTCCTTTAGTATAAACTGATTCAGAATTCAAAAGCTTAATAGTTATTGCTTACTACAATATGACTTGAATGTTAACAGTCATGAAGGAGGATGAAATATAATATTCAGAATACACAATTCCACAATTAATGAGCATATATTGATAGTATGGTATAGAACACACTACAATATTATAGTTACATAAGACAAAGGGTTGCCATGGTTTTTGCAAATATTATATGATGAACAGAAGGGAACTTTATCTTTTCTTGAGAAGTATTTGGAGGAAGTTCTTTAAATTTTAGCAGTAAGAGGTAAGTGGTGCCTAATTGTTTAGATAGTCCAAATATTTGAGTGGCAGACACATTATTTGCTGTTACCCTATCCCAACCTCAGATACATGACAGAACTCACTGGAGAATGACAGTGGGATGGTACATCAATTCAACTCAGATTTCGGGCATGCATTAAAAAGCTCCTAATAAAATCTAGAAGTAGCGTATGAAAACCAGTCTTTAAGTCCTATGATTAATTCATTTAGTAAACATATTCAATTATTATCCAAGAGGTACTTTTATTAATTGATTCAACAAAAGAATAACATAAGGTTATGTACTCTGACTGATCACAGGTTTGGTAGTAAGACACATAGTCTGATTAAGGGCACAGTGTAGCAAATTGATGTCACCATTTCAAGAGAGAGTGAAGGAGGTACTCATGTCAGAGAGCAAGGAGGTATTTAAGGAAGAGTGATTTGCCAGGGACATCTTTAGGGATGAATAGGAGTTAATCAATGAAATGAGATGTAAGAGAGTGGAGAATATATACAGGGTACTTCAACTAATGACACACTAAGATCCTATCAACCATTTATTATAGAGGAATTAATGGAATATATTGAGATATAGGAGATCAGTGAAATAGAGGTGTAGGAAGGAAAGTCTTGGGCTAATTAACATATAGTCACCCCACATCCTGTTCCTAAGGAAGCTGTAATTAATAATTTCTGTGCACTAGAAAGCATTTCATACTTTTGTGTGTTCATTTTTTTTCTCCCTAAATGAGAAGATGTTTATCAAAGAGAAAAGAAAGTTTTTCAGAGGGAACATCACAAAGTATTTCAATTCAAGAGAATTTAATTCATAGACAAGAAGTTCAAATTCAAGATGCAAATATAGTAGGTCAACAGACAATTATTTGCCTTGAATGGATTTCTACAAAAAGTTGCATGAGGATAATAAATAAGCAATTAAAGAGATATGTACTTCATCTATTTGGAAAGGTATAATGCAGGATGCCCTGTGAAATATATATANAAGGATAATAGCTTCAAAATCATTTGATTGAGTAGTTGGTATTTATTTAAGAAATACCCATTCTCAAAATATACTTTACATGTATTGACATTGTTGTTAATCCTCTTTTTTATTGAATTAAGGGACAGACAAGTAGCATAAGAATAGCAAATCACTGTTTTCATCCCTTTATTCCAATAAATTGTTTAGAGTATGGGATGATAAGAAGTTATGCTATTTCTGTGTCTCTGGTGGAAAACACTATGTGGGAAAGGTGAGGGTACAGGCAGACAGGGCAGCAGAAAGAGCCTGGTAGAAGTATGTACCATGAAGGAGATAACACAGCCAACCAAAGAAAAACTAACCTAAATAATGGTCTCTCTGGCACCTTGTTTAAAAATCTGAATTCACCTGACCTATAGAAAGTCACCAAAAGGAAAATTAAAATATCCTGTATCACAACCTACCATTGTCCTAGCAAATTTTGTGATGGCTTAAAATAAATGATCCAATTCTACAGTTTCTTTTTGCCTAAGGTACACTCATTTAGAGGGAGAAATCCCAGCAAATTGACCTTCAGATATACTTATGGGTGGTTATATGATGGAATTTTCTTCAGTTTGTAGCAGAGCTGAGAAGAAAATTGGAAGATGAATTTGGCTAAGAAAAGTTACATTCAAAATTCCTGTCATGACAGAGTCATGTGTGCAAGGCTATACAGTTATGTGGCTCAACTTGGGGAGAGAGGAGGCAGGTGTGACTTTTAGCTTTGTTATCTTAATCATAAATTAAGAGTGAATGTCCACTTCCTGGCCTGGTAATGGAGATCACGTGAACCTTTCTCAACACTGGAATGACCCAGCGTCTCTACCCCTGAAGGTTTATACATCACCCGTTACCATAAAATCTTTTATTTCATATATTCTCTATGTCTTCTTTTGATTTTATAATATCTCCCATTTTCTTAAATAGATATCGTTTTTCAATTTTTGTAAGTTCTATCATATGAGCACATTTACTCAGACATGCAAATATACACTTTAAATGTCTACAGCATGACATAAAGATCGATGTGAAAAAATATGCTTTACTTTTCAAAATAGTGAAAAATGTGTCCTCAAGCAACATTAAATTTCTATAAATATGTTGTTTTAAAATATTTTGAATTCTAGAAGAAATTATATCTATAGATTTTTTGAACCTGCTTTAAACTAGCTATTGATTACCTAAATTATCTGTGCTACCTTTGATGACACATGTCTATGATAAGAACAAAGATACCATAATAAAAAATAAAACAGTAACAGTAAATAAATAAACTTGACAATAACTTTTAAGTTCTTCTTAAGCATTTTTTTTTGTTTTTAAAGAAGAAAACATTTAGAGTAACCATGAGACTGGTCTTGAGTAACTTCCCATAACTTGTCACAATTATGTGACAAACTTGTCTAGTCTAAAATGTGATTATCAACCTTCTTAATATGATGACCCTTTAATATAGTCCTAATATATGGTGAACTCAACCATAAAATTATTTTCACTACTACTTCATAACAGTAATTTTGCAACTGTTTTGAAACATAATTGTAAATATCTGCTCTCTGATGCTTTTAGCTGACTCCAGTGAAAGGGTCTTTGTACCCCCAAAGGAATTATGATCTACAGGTTGATAGTTACTGGTCTAAAAATACATGATTTCATGACCATAAAGTTCTTTGTGGAAGGTAGCATTTAGGAGATTCACTAAAAAATAGGTGTGTGCTTTTATCTGTTTGTTATAATGATACAGAAAATTAATATATCTGAAATATATGCCTGGTATCCTTTAATTATATATATAAAACAGTTGATAAATCAATTATATTATTTTACATTATTATTAAATTAATACACTATCTTTTAAGGTGTTATATCAAATTATTGCATCATAACAGTTGATATATACAAATATAATGAATGAATTAATGAAAATTCTTTAGTCTTAAGAGTAAACTGTCAAAATTTCAAAAGATTCATTACCTTTAAATTGAGTAACCTTTGTCTTTTTTAAGATTTATTTAAATATTAAAAATTTCCACCTCCTCCCATTATCCTCCCCCTCCCCCCATTCCCTCTCCCCCTCCCTCTCCAGCCCAAAGAGCAGTCAGGGTTCCCTGCCCTGTGGGAA
>LOEQ01007633.1:84581-94663 GCA_001685075.1 Bramus lutescens | reverse complement strand
TCTCTCTCTCTCTCTCTCTCTCTCTCTCACACACACACACACACAATTAAAATAAGAGAACAGCTTACAAGTCACATGTGTAAGCAGGCACCAGCAATCTCCACTCTTGGGAGGCTGTAAAACTATCGTACATTTGATGCTACCCTGTGCTAGAAAGGGAGATGCTCCCTGCCCCATCTCAAAGAAAAGTAGAAATGAAAAATGAACTAGAGAGCACCCAATGGAAGCAAAAATACAAATGAGCCCCAGGCTGGGTGATAAAATCCTTAAGGAAATTTGGCCCTGTATGTTTTCAGGTAGGCTAGAAGGAATACTTAATTTAAAAAATTTTTATTTTATGTGCATTGGTGCTTTGCCACCATGTAAGTCTGTGTGAGGGAGTTGGATTCTGGAGTTACAGACAGTTGGGTGCTAGGAATTGAACCCAGGTCCTCTAAAAGAGCAGTCAGTGCTCTTTGTTTTAGTCTTTAAAGTATTCCAGGGATGCTGGAGGCGGTCACAGCATGCCCAGCCAGAGCCACAGCTTTGTGCAGCATTCTCGTTCCCAGTCCACTGTCACCCTAGGCTATTCTCATGCTTCCTCCGGACTGCCCAGTATCTGGGCCTGATCTGGAGATCAATCCCACCCTGGAGTTTCTGTGTCTGAGCATGACAGAACACGCCTCGGGTGATGGGACAGACAAAACCTCCACCATCTGACGGGACCCACAGCCCAGCGCACCCTTAGGCTCCCTGGGCAGCCGTCAGGAGCCAATCCCCTAATAGGCTTCTTCTCAGCAGCGAGAGGGTGGGTTGGAACAGTTATACATTCTGATATTTTTCTTCCTCTTAACTTTTGTTTAACATTGGCACATGCCTTGCTCACTCCCAAGCCCATTGAGGGATCTCAGCTGAGGCCTGGGGTCAGAGAGGGCAGTCAAGGGGCAAGGGGCAAGGGCTGACCAGACTGCCTACCCTTTCCCTCCTGAATCCCCCACCAGCCCCATCCACCCCTACCTCTAGAGTGTTGACACCTGTCCTCCCCCAGGAGAGCAGACTTCCTTAGAGATATTGACCCCCACCTTGTGCAGCCTGCCCTTCAGAAACGTGACAGTGGGGGAAGCAGTGTGGACAGCTTGCTCACCAGTATGTCACTAGAGAAGAGCCCCTCTCCCCTGGTTCCGACCATTCAGCATTCCTGCCATTCCTACCCCAGGACAGTCACCATCTTCCTCCCACCTCTTCTTTGCCCTGTTTATGAGAGCTTCTCTACAATTAATTCCTTACCTATTTAAGATACATATTTAGATAGTTCTTAACGGTTTTTCTCTAAGCATTCCCCGTCATTTTCAGAATCCCCAGGCCTCTCTCTGAGCCAGGACAATGGCAGGAGTAGCCTGAACTTTATGAGAGACCCAAAGACCTCCAGACCCCCTAGCCCTTCCCCATCCCTGCCCTGGATCCTAGATGCAGAGCCTGAAGGTGGGCAGCCCTGGCCGCAGTGAGGTCAGGAAGTCTGTTGCCTTAATGTCCCCCTCTTCCACCAACATAACCCTTCTCTGCTCCCCAGGTCTGTTGGCAAAAGCCTTGTAGAAACCAGGGAAAGGGGATTGTTGGGTTTTGTTTTTGTGCTTATCCCCTCTTTCTGTCAACATTCCTTCCCTACCCCCATTATGTCATGACCTCATGTAAGTGGAACCCTATGCCATAACTCAGTCACACGAACCCTCTGCCCCCTGATGAGGGCTGATGCTGGGGCCCAGGTGGAGGAAAGGAATTTGGGGATTCAGGCTGTGGGAAAGCCAGGGTCCCATATTTCAAACTCCTCTTCCTCCTCAACCTATACCCTCATTGGGACATTTTCAAGCTTTTCACATGAAAAGGGAAAAAATGGTATTTTTAGATACATTTTATGAATAACTTTTGTTATGAATATAGCTGGTAACCATTGTATATGTTATTAAAGATACAAAATGTTAGGGGAAAAAGTATTCCAGGGATGGAGGTAGAGCTCATGGTAGAGAACTTTCTTAGCATACACATGAGTCCCTCGATTCCAGTCTCAGCACCATACAAAACCAGGCATGGTGACACACACTTGTAATCTCAGAATTTGAGAGGTGAAGACAAGATCATCAGGAATTCAAGACCACCTTCAGCTACGTAATGGGCTCAAGGCCATCCTGGGGCTACATGAGACCCTGTCTCAAAAACAATGTATTCTAAAGATTTGAGTTTTATTTAGACAGACATTTTTGTGTGGTCTATGAGAGTGAAAATGCAAGAAAGAATGGCAAAGAGGAGATGCAAACGAGAAGTCGAAAAAAATAACTGGAAAAAAATCTTGTGGTAAAGCATACATATGTACAATTTTGGAAGAAAATAAGGAGCAGACAACCAAAGGCTGTATTTCATGCCTGGGCTGGGGGTTTTTAGGCAGTAAAAGATTTTATCAGATCCACAGTTCAGAGAGTATTAGGTACAAGAGGAAAAATTAATTTTGGAATCAAGAAATTATCTGTGATGGTATCAGTCATTTGTTGCTACAATAATGCCATCTGTCAGTCACAAAACCACAGCCATAAACAATAGCTTTTATTGTTCGTATGTCTGGGGTCAACTAGAGGCCAGCTAAACAACCCCATTCAATGTGGCAAAGACCTAGCTACTGTTGGTCACTCTAGACTGGCACTGACTTGCTCTGGATAGTCTTTTTAAGGGTGCTAGAAAGCTTCCATGCTTGGAAGATGGCTATGGTGTCCCCATCCAGAGGAAATGACATTGTGCTTACCACCTATTACTTTCCAGTCCCCTAAAGTCCGTGCATCTCTTCTGAAATGTAATCCACCATGCACATAGACACCCACCTGTGCCCATACATGGCACCCTCATCAGATTTGGGGACAAGGGAAACTCATGCAAATATACTCACATCCACACTGCTTGCTCTGCCGTGAGCAATAAAATTATTTGCCTTTGACCCAAGTCACTTGTCTTCTGCCAGCCACTGTGAAACTGGGTCGAGCCAAGGTCTTAGCTTGCAAGTAGGGTAAAATTTCAGTCCCTTAGCAATTCTTCACACCGTCAGATCCACAAGGATCCTTCACAGCTGTGTCCCTAATGCTGGGCACAGGGTTTGGTATATAAATGGCATTTCTGAAACTGTTACCAAGTAAATAAAGTAATTGTTATTAATAGACTTGAAAATACCTTTCTACATAACATGGACATCATCGCTCTCTTGTCATTGTTCCTCTAAACCTTCCCCTACTTCCCTAGAACGTGTTAATGTAACAATATTTGGGCACTTGGGCATGTTTCTTTTGGGCTTTGTTTTTTGAGACAAGATTTCATTACTTAGCCCAGGATAGCCTTGAACTCATGATCCTCCTGTCTCAGTCTTCTGTGTGCTGTGATAACAGGTGTGTGTGCTACTACATCTGGCTGTACTACACTTGGTTTTTGTTTTGGGGTTTTTTTGAGATTTTATTTATCTTTATCTGTATGGGTGTTTTTGCCTTCATGCATGTCTATGCTCCATATGTGTTCAATGTCTGAGGAGGCCAGAAGGTGTCAGATCCTCTGGAACTAGAGTTAGCCATCTTGTGGGCACTGGGAAACAAACTCAGGTCCTCTGGAAGAGCAATCAGTACTTTTTTTTTTTTGGTTTTGCAAGACAGGGTTTCTCTGTGTAACAGTCCTGGCTGTCCCAGAATAGTTCTGTAGACCAGGTTGGCCTCGAACTCACAGAGATCTGTCTGCCTCTGTCTCCTGAGTGTTGAGATTAAAGGTGTGTGCCACCACCACCCAGCCTATAGCCAGTATTCTTAACTGTCAATCTCTCAACTCCTGCACTGCACTTAAATTTTGGGTGGATGTTATGTCTTGGCTCTTAAAGGTTCTGTTCCCATATCTCTGAAACTTTTCATATACAGGCCTTGATTTCTGCCATCTCTTTCTGTTGATATGTGTGAGAAGTGCATGCACATGTATGTATGTGTGCATGCATGTGGAAGTCAGAAGTCAATCTTGGGTGTTATTCTTTTAGGAGTCATCCATCTTCCTTGTTCTTTGGCTTGGAGCTTGCTGGTTAGGCTAGGCTGGCTGGCCAGTGAGCCCCAGGGATCCACCTAGCTCCACCTCTCTAGCGCTGGCATTACAAGTGTGTGCCACCAAGCCTGGCTATCTTTTCTACGTCTTATGTAGGTTCTAGGAATTTGAACTCAGGTTCTCACGCTTTTATGGCAGACACAATTTTCATAAAGCATATAGACAGGATATGCTTCTTCAGTGCAGATGGAAAGTCGCCGTGTTTAAACTTTCCTGACTGAGCTATCTTGCCAGCTCTGGGCTCTGATTTCTTTATGACCATTTTTTCTCATAGACTTCAGACAAGGAACTTATGATGCCTCCATATCTACTTGTAAATTAGATTCTGACTATTTATTCAGCTGAGCATGTAAATCCAGAGGGAAGATATGAGAAATAAAAGCTAAACGTCAACAGGCTCAAAGGAGAGACACGGATAAAGATTGGGACAGCGTCTCCAGGCACATGTGTTGTGTAACTTTTCTGCAGCTGTCTGCTCAGCTGCTGGAGTCTGAGCTAAAGTTCAAAAGGGAAGCTCTCCATGAACATATGCTCTCATTTAAAAAGCGTTCAGGTACTTGAGACTCAAATACCTTCATGCACGCGAGATCCACAGATGAATTTTAATAAAGCATATAGACAGGCTGTGCTTCTTCAGTGCGGATGGAAAGTCGCCCGTGTTTAAACTGCATTCATTAAAAGCCTAGGCACTGGTGCAGACCCTTACTTCCTGCTGCCTCTGGAGACCAGCTCAGAGCTAACCATGAGTCATAGCTTTGCCACTGCAGACAGAGGTGGGCTATTTCTCTTCTCACTCTGGCTCTTGTTTGCTTGTGCTGATTGGAAAGCAAGCGTGAGAATGGAATTCTAATTCCATTCAAAAGGCTCCAGATGAGAGGTTGCTTAAAGATTTATAAAAGCTATTTTTACCTTAGCTTTTTGAATGGCACAGAGTTTTCATGCATACTGCAATGCAATGAAAACCGGGCATGGTGGTGAATTTATTCCCTGCAGAGGCTGAGACAGGAGGATTGCCACAAGTTCAAGGCTAGTTTATTCTACATAGAGAATTTTTTTTAAATGTAGTGTCAAAAAACCTGCAAAAATTAAACACCAACCCCTCTCTCCCCAAACCACCAGCTAATAAATGTGCCAATGAAATGAGCAGGCAGCTCTCAAAAGAAGAAACACAATGACCAATAAGTACTTTTGAAAATGTCAAACGCCCTTTACCCATCAAGGAAATGCAAATGAAACTGAGTTTGAGTTCCATCTCACCCCAGTGAGAATGACTGTCAACAAAACAAATGGCAACAAATATGGGGAAAGAGAAACCTTCATTCAATGCTAGGGGGACTGTAAATTAATGCACCCTCTGTGGAAATCAGGGTGGAGGCTTCTCAATAACCTAAAAATGGAGCTACCATAGGACCCAACTCTACTACTCCCGGGCACATACGCAAAGGGCTCCACATCCTACCACAGAGACATTATTAGCACATCCATGGGCACCGAAGCTCTATTCCTGTGGAATCAGAATCGCTGTCCAGGAGCTGATGAATGAATGATGAATTGTGGTGCATATACACAATGGAATTTAATCTGGCTGTGAAGAAAAATGAAACTATGAAAATTCATGAAAATGGGTAGATCTAGAAATCATTATATCAATAAGACTCAGAAAGCCTTCACAGATTTCTTCTAATATACAGATCCTAGCTTGTAATGTGGACATATTAAAGGGGACCATGTTAAGGGGCAGGAGTGCTGAGGGAGGGTGGGTAACAGATCACATGCGACATGAAGGTAGTTAAAAGGCTACTAGGGGTAGAAGGGTACAAGGAGGGGGCAGGGAAATATGAGAGAAGAGCTGGGGAATCAAGAAAAACAAACTTTTGAAAATGCTGTAATGAAAAAGAATACCTTCTATGCTAATTTAAAAATAAAACTGTAAAAAACACAGGCCAAGCATGATGGCACATAGCTTTGATCCCAGCACTTGGGAGACAGAAGCAGGCAGATCTCTGTGTATTTGAGTACAGGCTGGATTACACAGCAGTTTCAGGGCAGTGAGGACTACACAATGAGACCTTGTCTCAAACACACACACACACACACACACACACAAATCATGAAATATGCTTTTATTTTAAAACCCATGCAATATTTAAATATTGAATACCATGAAAGATATCAAGAGACCAACTCATCACTTAAAAAATGGATGAAATAAAGAGAAAGTACCAAGCATGTATCCTGCTTTTCCTATAGAAACTGAGCCACTAGCCAATTGGGGAAGCACTTCTTAATGAAATTATCCTAAATTATTAGAGAAAATGCTAGAATTAGATCTAAATAGTGAGAATCCACAGTTGCTACTATCACAAGTAGATATGATTATCTCCTGATGCTAGAACTCACAAGCACAGTCCTGTGGGAAGATCAAGATCAAAACGAAGGGCTGAAGAGATGGTTCAGCAGTTAAGAACACATACTGCTTATGGTGATTTGAACAGGAATAGACTCATGTGTTTTAAGGCTTGGCCCATAGGGAATGTCACTAATTAAGAAGTGTGGCCTTGTTGAAGGATATGTGCCATTGTGTGATGGACTTTGAGGTTTCATATGCTCAAGCTCTGCCCAATGCAGTAAACAGTCTCCTTCTGCTGCCTGTGCATGAAAATGAAGAACTTTCAGCCCCTTCTCCAGCACCATGTCTGCCTACAAACTGCCATGTTTCCCACCATGATGATAATGGACTAACTGAACTATAAGTCAGCCCCAATTAAATGTTTTCCTTTATAAGAGTTGCCATGGTCATGGTGTCTCTTCACAGCAATAGAAACCCTAAGATACTGCTCTTGCTGAGGACCTGGGTCCTGTTCCCAGCTCCCACATCAGGTAGCTCACAACCACCTGTAACTTCAGCTCCAGGGGATCCAACACCCTCTTCTGGCCTCTGAGTGTACTCCCATGCACATAACCACATGCAGTCACATACATATATGCATAATTAAAAATAAAATAAATTTCTAAAAAATATTAAAGCTGAATCTAGAGCTCTAAAAGGGTCTGAGGGGATTAGAGAGGGTGATGGGGTAAGTGTGATCAAAATACAGTATATACTAATGAAATTATCAAAGAATAAACTTTAAAATTTTTTTTAAAAACAGAAAAGTGGTAGAGAGATGGTTCCGAAGTAAGGAGCATTTCCAGCTCTTGCAGAGGACCTGGGTCCAGCTCTGGCACCCACACAGTAGCTCACAACCGTATACCACTCTCTTCTGACCTCATCAGACCCCAGACACATAAATAGTACACATAATACATGCAGGCAAAACATTCTCACACATAAAAACAAAGTAAGTCTTAAAAACGAAACAGAAAAAGAAAGCAGGGTCTAGTTAAACCTTTGGGCCTCAATAACCATTAGCAAGAAAAGCAGGGGGCAGTCATCAGCAAAATTCAAAGGCTCAAAAATCCCACAGACCCAATGGTATGTGCTCATTTACAAGTAAATTTTAAGGAAAAGAAAGGAGTGTGCAAGGTATCTATATTTAAAGAAATGGAAAGGTCAGGCATGATGGCACACTCCTTTAATCCCAGCACTTAGGAGGCAGAGGCAGGAAGAACTCCATGAGTTCATGGCCAGCTTGGTCTACATAGAGACTTCCAGGCCAACCATGGCCACATAGTGAGACCTATATTAATAAGAAGAGGGAAAGGAAGGAAGGAAGGAAGGAAGGAAGGAGGGTCCTATTGGCAGATCTGGCTGATTACTATGGTTTATGCACTAAACTACATTCTTATTATAAGACAAAAATCAGTCAAGTATACAAAACAAATGTATAAATAGAATAGTGACTTATTATGAGGCTTCACTGTCATGGCTACTGAACAGGTCTAGAGGAAATACTTTGTCAGTCACCCTCAAGGGAGAGGAGGCTAAGGGCATCAGGAAACCTGAAGAAGCCACCCAAGAGCTGAGAATACACCTAGCTGTGTGTGGACAGGTGACAAGTGAACTGTGCCAGGAGTCTGGGACAAGGCAGTTATGGATGGGGAAGGGATTAGAAGCTCTCAGCTCCTGGTGCAATTTGTTTCTCAAAGCATCACTTTCCAGCCAGCCAGTTGCCAAGGAAACTTCGTACTTTGCTATTCAAGAGTGGAGAGAAAGTGCTAGCTCCAAAATGACAGGGAAATGCTGCCATATCTCAAGGCCAATGCACAGTGTTCCTGGAACTGTGTTCCAGGAGGCAGCCAGCCGGCTCTTTCCACCAAGAAATCTACAGACGGTGAGGACCACGTTACCTAAATGATACAGAAAAGCTAGGATGTAAACTCCCAAGGGGAAGGGAATGTCAGAGCAAGAGAAACAGTGTGGGATCCCAAAGATTTTATTTAGCAACAATGGGCTATAAACACACATGTATTACAGTTCTAAAATAAAGAAGAAAAGTGACAATACCAATTGCTGGCAAAAATGAGGTTCACTTCCTGCTACTGGAGAATATTAATCTGGAAAACTGCCAGCTTTTTCATAATTAAGCATAGTCTTATCATGCAGCACAGCAATTACACTTCTAGGTATTTAATCAACTATTGTTGCGTTATGCTCACACACAAAAACCTGGCATATAAATATTTAAAACAGATTTATTCATAGTTGCCTTAAGCAGTAAACATCTAAGAGGTCTTTCAATAGATGGATATATGGACAAATGGCATATCCATACAGTGGAATACTACTCAGTAATAAAAAAAAATGTAGTGGGCTAGGAATGTAATTCAGTTGGTATAGTGCTTGTCTAAAACTCACAGAGGTCTTGGGTTCAATTTTCATCACTGTATAAATTGGATGTGATGGCACACTCCTGTAATTTCAACACTTAGGAGCCAGAGGCAGGAGGACCTGAAATTTGATGCCATCCTCAGCTACACAGAGGGTTCAAGACCAGCCTGGGTTACATGAAATGCCTAGGGCCTAGATCTTTGTTTCTAATTTTTTTTAAAAAAGGACCTTAAGCGCCCTAAGTTTTAGAAGCAGATTCTGACTCTCAGACGGGGATTTTACAAAATAAGGTCACGGATCTGGTAGTCCAGAAGGACACAAAATCTATACTCAAAATACTATTGCTTAACCAGCAGGAGAGATGACTCAGAACTTGAGAGCATTTGCTGCTCTTGTAGAAGACCCAAGTTCAGTTCCAACACCCATCTTGGGAGGCTGACAACAGTCTGTAACTCCAGCTCCAGGGACATCTGATACATCTTGGACACTTGGGCTCAGGTGCACATATCCACCCTCACCCTCCCACACATACACAAAAAAATAAATAAATAAACCTTCATAAAGAAAATTGTTCGCTTAGGTGGGCATGGTGGCACTGGGAAGGCTGAGGCAAGAGGGTGGTGAGTTCAAGGCCAGACTGGGCTACATGGCTAGACACTGTCATACCAGCAACAATGATAATAGCAAACCCCAATCAAGTTTAATTCACTGTGACTGACTTATATTACTGTCCCATACTGTGTAGCCTATGACCAAGAATCATAAAAGAAGTATATTTGTGGAAAGTTTTAAACATACATATGCACTAACCTTAAGAAAAACACTGGTGAGCTAGAGAGATGTCTCAGTTCAGAAAGTGTTTGCTACATAAGCATGAGGACCTGAGGTTGATTGTAGCACCTACATAAAAGAACTGGACAGGGCGGCTCATGCTTGTGATCCCAGCACTGGAGACGAGGAGGCAGGTGAATCATGGGGACCGTTGGCCAGCGCCATGTTGGTAAAAGAACCTTTCTCAAAAAACAGGTAACTGGTAAACTTGGTGAATCCTATTTTTTTCCTTTGCTTTCTATTGCTAGGATAAAACACCATGATCAGCTGGGTGATGGTGATGTGAGCCTTTAATCCCAGCACCGGGGAGAGGCACGTGGGTCTCTGTGAGTTTGAGGCCAGCCGGGTCTATAGAGTTCCAGGACCAGCTCCAATGTTACACAGAGAGACT
>LOEQ01007632.1:45670-60376 GCA_001685075.1 Bramus lutescens | reverse complement strand
ATTAACCAATGAAAGTAACACATAGACAGATGACCCTCCTACATCAGGGAGCATGAAACAGCTGGTCATATTTCATCTTCAATCAGAATGCACAAAGAGATGGATGCTGCTGCTCTGTCTTTTTCTCCATGTTTTCCTTTTTTATTCAGTCTGGGAAACCCCCGCCCTAGTTCATGCAGTGGTCCCATCCACACTCAGGGTGAGCCTTCTGTCCTCAGTTAAGGCACTTTGTAAATACTCTACTCTAACAGACACAGCTTGAGGCGTAAATCCTACATGATTCCAAACCAAGTCAAGTTGACAGTGGGGATTACCATTGTGACCGGTTACATTACCATGTAGTTTTGCATCTCTCATTTTACATTTTTCTCCAAACAGCATTGCATATTAGGGAATACAAAGTAATATGAACAAACAAGGTAACTTAATGCTCAAAGAGGTTAACAATTTGTCTAGCATCATGCAGCTAGTAAATGACCTTGCTGAAACTGCACCCAGATTACTTGACTGACTTGAAATTCTCTGTGTTTTCTCTTCTGGTATGATAACATTATTATTTATCAGTCAAATTATTGGAGTAGCAACTGTGTCTGGCCCTGTGGTGAATACATCAATGTGTGAAACGAATGTCTCTCTATCTATACTAAATGTGGTAAGATGAGGTGAGGAATTCACAGGGATTCTCTGATAATGTTTCTTGTGGAGCTGATGTTTAGATTAAGGTTCATAAACTAAGAAGGAGATTAGTAGCAGGATTGTGATGAGGAGACTGGATCATATAGAGCATTTGCAGAAGGCTTTTGAAATACGTTCTCAGAATGCCGATTGTTGCTTGGCCCTTTCTAAATTTTGTCCCTCAAAGTTAGATTCTGTTTGTACAGATAATGTTAGCACCTGAGGGAAGCCTTAGTAGGAATTGGTAATGTATTGTGTCAGCCATATACACACACTCTGTTCCATGATGAGGTAGTCTCGTGGTTATAATAAGGCCCTTAAAAAGTTAGACTCATTTTTTCAGGTAGCTTTATAAAGGTTCATGGTTGAAGGAGAGTTTCTTTGTCACCAAGCTCCGCTTTTAGCTTCACTGGACACTTTCACAAATATGGTGTCTCAAGTATAAGTCTAGCAGACTGAAACAAACCTATCCCCACTTCTGGACACACAGTTTATAGGGGACACACTGACAAGGAGCCATCAGGTTGTTACCAAAGGGAATGTTTCATGTGAAGAATGTGATAATGAATAACAGACTGTGTGTTACAGGTTTATTCAAAAAGGGGATTTGGGCCTCTTTGATCAACTGGGTTCTACCACAAGAAGATGAGGAGACTTTGCACCTAATAAATACTTAAACAATGTCATGAGAATGAAAAAAAAGCAGTAGGATAAACTTTTCACCTCACTAATTATTAATCTTCCTTTCTAGATCTTTCAAAACCACATATTTATTTAACCCCTTAGCAATGTGCTTCTTTGTATACTGGGTCTTATCATAAAGAAGAGGGATTGTTATCATAATTCTGTCCTCTGTGGAGGTTGTAATCTACATGCACACACAAGAATAGAAATTTGTCTCAGAACTGGAAAAGAAATAACACCTGGGATTTCTTCAAACATTTCATGCTGATGTGGAGAAGGATCATAAGCTATAAGCATCCAGGAAAAGAGATGACACTTTCTCAATAGTCAGAATGTGCAAAGGGCTGGAAAGAGAGTAGGAGTTGTTCCTTCAGAGAATGCACATAAGGGAACCCTTCATGAGGGTAGCATTGCTATAGCCCGGATATAGCTCGCTGGGCTTTCATGTGCAGGCTCTGTGTTGCTGCATCTGCAGACTGTCTCACAGCTTCCAGTGGTTCAGGGAGACTGGTGCATAACTGCAGCAGCTTTTGTGCTGATAATGCCCCAAGGCAAGGAATGGGAAATGTTCTTGTTTTCTTTTTCACTGAGCCTCCTAAGGCTGCCTGGTGCATTTTTAGATCTGTATTTTCCCTTTCAAGGATGCCCTTAGAATTCAGTTGCAATCATGTTTACTTACATACAAAGCCTGGTGGTGGTAGTAGAAAGACAGACAGATAGACAGATAGCTAGACAGTCACACAACAGAGAGAGAGAGAGAGAGAGAGAGAGAATAAATTGGAAGAGTGATATGGTTGGGTTTTATGAAAATTGCTTTATTATTGTGAACATTTCTTAAGAATGGCACAAATGTTCCCATCAATAATAGATTTTGTATGAGCTTAAGAGTGGAGTTGGAATGAACATACATTTGGGTATGAAGAGGGGAGCTTGAGACAACATGGTAACTACAAGTGAAGAAACTTTGAGTACAGCTACCAATACTAAGCAACAGGTTTAGAGCTGTCCACCAAAGCTACAGAGGTACTTAATAAGCAGAAGACATGTGTATGCTCCGATAAACCGTCTGGCACAGTTACAAAAGCACAGTACACAATGAAAATGTTGTCAGAGGAGATCTCCGAATGTCCTGTGATGCAGTGTCTGTTCTTTGTGTCTTGAACATATGTTATGATGAAATCAGGGTTCCTATTGTAGGTCCTTAGTCTTATTGATGAAAGAATTTTAAAACAGACTCAAAAGGAAACTCAGCAAGCATTTTATTATCATTTGAGAAGAAGTACACTGGCGAGGCAAACTGTAAATCCTTGCGGTTTCTGGGAGAGGGAGACAGAGAAGAAGAAGGAAGTCCTGCATTTTGAATGAGGTCAGCAATGGATGTCTGCAAAGAGGTATAGCAAGAGATGTAGACCTTCAGAAAAAAAAACAGGAAGAAAGTAAGAATGTCCAACAAGCATGCTTAGAATGCTGACCTGAAGAAGAGATAGGAAGTAGGAAAGGAAAGGTTATGCTTCTATATTAGAACTAAGAAAAGCTGACATGCTCAATGGTGAAGATCTGTAAGCAACTGCCTAGAGGAAAAGTGGGATGTATAAATACATTATCCCATTAATAGAATAATAATAATAATGATCATTCCTCCCATATCCTTACCATCCTTTGAGGTGGATCAACTTTCCTGAGGGGTGGTCTCTTGAACAAGTGATTAATTAATTAATTCTTAAGGAAGGAGATGTATATATNAGATTAACGTGCTATGTCTCCACTTGGAGCCAGGTACAGAACACACATCCTATTCTTCTGACCAAGAGGAACTATCCCTTAATGTATTTCAACAAAGCCCTGATATAGCCAGCTTTTATGTGGCTAATGGTAAGTGGGATTCAAAGCTCCATCTTCAATGGTCTTCAAGGATGCTAATGTCTACATACGTGCCTAAGAGCAGGTATCAGGATTAGGGCATCTGCAGGAAGACTAGGAAGACTTCTAGGGATGAGGTCAAAGGGTAGGCTTTTCATCTTTAGAGCTGTTAAGCAGCAGAAAGGGCTGCGTCATGAGGTGCTGAGCTTCTTCCTAATGGGAATGTTTCAAGGTAGAATATCTTCGTGTTTGAGTGCAACCATCGACATATTCCATTTCCTGTTCTCCTAGTTAGGATTTGGGAGTTTGTGGCTTCAGACATTTCAACTGATTTTACATTTTAACGGACATGTAAGCCACCCATGGTCTTAGCTCAGGCCTGAACAACACCTTAGAAGCACTCACAAGACTGAGGCCCTATGCTAGGGCATGCAGCAGGATCTGTGCCTGGCTAAGAAGAGAGGCTGCTAAAGACTTCACAGACTTGGCTGCTTGAGGGCTGCTCTCGGAAAATGGTTTCCGACATCTCTCTTCATAGACAGGTGTCAGCCAAATGTGTGCCAAGTCACTGCACCCTGGGAGGTGCTTTTATGCATGAAGCTCAGGGAAGAGGTAGAACTAAAAACATTGCCTGAGGGAATGTACCAGAGGTTTGTTTCTGCAAACCTTCCCATTCAGCTAATGAAAAAGGTCTGATTGAAAGTGGCAGAGGAAAATTAAAAATAAAATTAAAAAGGAGGAAGCAGCCTTAACCATAGAAACCTTCCACCCATTCCATTAAGACTACAGCCCAGCCCCAACCCTCCAGTGGGGAGTATGAAGCTCAGGAAACTACTCTGACACTCGCCTAAAGGCTTCTAAACTGAATCTGGAGACCCTTCCCTGGTACCAGCATTGAGTTCCCCAGGCTTGGAAAGATTCTTCTTAATGGTCTCAGAGGACAAGGGCTCTACTGAAAGCAAAAACCACCTTCACAAATTAGGAATGAAATTCATGGAGCTGGACTGAGTTCCTTTAGCAGATGATAAGCTATTACTTAATGTTCACAGAGGTCTCGGGGGTGTGGTGAAGAGTGCAGAGAAGCCAAAGAGCTCTGCTTCTTGATGATATAGTTCATGGCCCAGGTCTAGCTCCCTAGCAGATAGAAAGGAATTATCACAATGATTCATATTCATGGTAGATCCAATTTAGCTTTCCATTGAAAAATTGCCAACATAAGCCCCAGGGGACTCACTTAGGAGCTAAGATGGGAAATTAGACTCTGAAATCAAGGTCCAAGCTAGGCATGTGGCATTTATCAAGAGCCTGGTATCCATCTAACTTAAGATGAGGTGTGACCTGACTCATCTCAACAATTTCTACATTTATGGCTCTACCTGTAGTTGTACATTTGGTTTTCTTCATGTCCCACCTCTTTGGGAGACTGAGTTTAGTATGTGGGTTACTATATGAGATAGGGTAGTTTCTTGTTTGCCTTCAGAAATTTATTTCCATCAATAATGTCCTTTGCAGCCCTCACCTCAGGGCTTGAACTAGATAAGGTCCAGTTTGACTCCAATTCCCCTGAGAAGCAATCTTAAAGGACATCAGGATGCCCATGCTCATCTTGGAGTTGTTCTACAATGAGACCTTTTCTGTTTAGCTGAGTTCAACCTTTTGTTTTCTTCAAAATAAAGGCACTTGACATGGTAACTGCCTAGGACTAGGTATGGCTTGCATAGTTCTCTGAACAGAGAATTTTAAGATTTCCTGTGCCTGGAAGACAAACCTGACTGCAGATGTGATTTTGCTATCTTTTCCTAGGAATTCAAAACCGGAGGTTTCTATGTACCCGATACTCACTCCCACCCCCAGCACCTTCATCATTCTGGGCTCTCCTTTCTTTTTTCTCTTTTCTACTTGTTGAAATATGTTTCTAATCTTCCAGGCCTCTCAAATGCATCAATGTTTCCTGCTTCAGTGGTCCCAGTGGAGTCACTCATTCTGTATTTAATGTATTCCACACTTTAAATGGGCCTGTTAATTACTCCCTCCTCACACTGAACTTACTAATTTATTGATCAAATTTCTTTTTGTGCATGTGGATTTTATTTTGTATGTGCAAAGAATTTATTTGGATCAATTTTATTGACCCCCCCTCCCACCCCTGCCTCCTGGGATACTTTTCCAAACTTTAATTAAGTCTCTGGGAAGTCTCTTTGCTTAAAGAGGAGCAAGTCTTTAGCTTTCTCCTTTTGTGTGCATTGATAGCATATGCATCCTCTCGTCTAAGGGGAGGCGGGCTACTTTCTCCAGGCAGGAGTATATTTTTCAGGGCTATTTGAGTGGAGACCTTGGAGCAGGGCCTGTCAAAAGTGTGCTTCTGAGCTGAAGCTGTAGCTCACTTAGTAGAATGTTTAGGGAGAGCCTAGAATGATAAAGATGCTGGGGATAGAGGGATATATCAGAACCATGAGAGCTGTCTATTCCTTTACTGTACCAAGACAAGACTGCCCATCGTCTACATACCGGATTAAGCATCTCCACCTCGAAGAAAGTGCCACTATGTAAATAAAGCCATATGGCAATGCCACCATCCACTCTAGGACCTGATCCACTGAGCATGCAGGATGTTTTAAGATGATCCTATCCCCACATAGGCACACATGAGATGCTGTATACAGAAACAAAACAAAACTGCGTTCCGAGATCAGTAACTTCAGCATCCCCTAGGACCTTGTTAGAAAAACAAATCTTAAATCTACCCAGTCCTACTGTAAAGTGGGACCCAGCATTCTAGATGTTACCAAACCCTCCAGGGCATTTTGATGCTTGCTCGAGTGTGAAAACCACAGCTCCAGTTCTGGGCTAGACTAGTGAAAATTTGTGCCAATTAATTCTTGCTGTTGGGAGGCATCCTGTGTTTTGTATGGCACTTAATAGCCTACTAACCTCTGCTCTCTGGATGCCAGAGGCACCTCTGAGTTGTGACAACCCAAAATATCTCCAGACATTGTCAGATGTTTCAAGAAGAGATAAAATCATCCCTGATTAAAACCTACAATACTAGAAGTCCAATTTTTAGACTTGTACTCCTTGTTTGCCTTGAAGAGACTGCACATGTTAGGTAAATATAAGAGTTAGCACCACAGTCTCTAGCTTGTGGCTTTGTATTGTTTTTGGCTTATGTATTTCCTGTCCCATACAGCCTGTTTGGGCTAGGTAGATACTAAGTCCCATACTTGATTTGTTTCAGCAGCCCTTTTAATGCCCAAGAATTTATGTCTCATTTCTTGACCTATGCACAAAACTTAACTTTTCCAGAAGGTAATGTTTTCCATATCTCTCAGAGACTCGAGGTCACACCCAGGTTATGAAACAAGTGGGTGGGAGTATTTGGGAAGCTGCCATGAAGGGGGGAGAGGAGATACAGAACAGTTTCTGCTTGTTTCCCTATCTTTGTTGAGAATGTCTGAGTGTCACAGTCAGGAGAGGCAGGTGAAAGTTACTCTTGGTGCCTGGCATAATTGGCTTAGGATAAATGAATTGGCCTTCGGACACAAGTTTCTTTTGACTAACCTGTTTCTATGCATGCCTGCTGCCTTCTGGTCCTTTTCTGTTCCAGAGGAAGACTGCATACTTGAATGACGATCTCTATTTCTCAGAAAGCAGCACTATATAAATAAAGCCAGGATGCAGATTTAGGGAGGCCCTAGGCATATGGCAGTGCCATTGTCAGCTCTGGTACCTGATCCACTGGGAGAGGTTGTCATGGAAACCTCCCTCCCTCTGCCAGAAAAATCTTATTTTTTTTTCAACATGCCAATCTGAAGGATGAAGTGTCTGATCCTGAGCAGTAGTGCCCTTAAACCTACAAGGCATTGGCCCCTCACCCAGGCCAGGTGGCCAATTAAGAGGCCACCAGCTGGAAGGCTTTCCATCGTGCCTTTCTAGACAGACTCTAAAGCATTATTGGAATAAACCAGCAATATACTGCCAGTTGTTTCAGGTTTCAGTACACAACTTCACAGAACTGGTGACATGTAAATTGGTTCTGCTCCTTCCCAAGTTGACAACATCCTCTAGTGCAAATTAAAAAGACAAAGCAAACAAACACGACCACCACCAACTTTACAGTCACAGTCAGCTGAAATTCTGATGCCCAGTAATGTATGGCACAGTGCTAATAATGGCAACAAAAGATTTATTAACTACACTTTAAAACATTTTAATATGACTCTCCAGAAACTGTGCGATTCAGAAATGTGCAAACGCACAATGGAGAGCAAGAACGAAGAAAAGTGGGCAATGTGTGGCTGAAATAGCATCAGCTGGTGGAAGTAAATTAATAAATAACTCTATGGTTACTAATAGAAAATCAGCTTGCTGTTTTTGTCATGGTTAAATTATTGTTAAACAAATACTTCAAAACATGCCCAAAGCATCCCTGAGTCTCAGGCCTTCCCTGCACTAGCCTGCAGAGAGCATATAGAAATAAATTGTGTTCGTTGGATCAGAGAATTAAATCTGCCAGGCCCCTCCTATCCTCTACCTGCCTGCACCACGGTTTGCTGGGTGAGCATCTGTGTTCTCAAATACACTGTTTACGACCTAGTTCCTCCCTTCTCCCTATGCTTCCTTTAGACTTTAGTCTGGTGTCCATAGAAGCTGCCAGTAAGTATTTCTCCATGCTTACAGCTTTAGAAATGCATCTGTGGCAGCAATGCATCTCAGTTTCCAAATCAGGTGTGCATAAAATGTAGCTTTCTTAATTTTCTTTCAGTGGTTGTGGGAAAAGAGCATGCAGACTTAGGATTTTTAATTAATTCTTAGATATGTATAAGATGCACAATACAGGAAGGATGTAGAGGAGCCCCAGGGAAGAAGTAGGACCTACTTGCTCCTTACAACCCAGATACTTATACTGAAATCAAAGGTCACGTTTCATACATACATAAAACCTGACACACCTTTGCCGTTAATCATCTTGTCATACCAGGGTAAGAGCATCCTTGTGACCTTTGGGTAGAGAAGGTAAGACTTCATAACATCCACCAGTGAGTAACTAGTAGACATGTCAGCAAACTCCTTAGAGGCTATTTAAAAGAGGTGCTGGTATTTTCCATTTGAAATGGAGGTCATTTTGTTTTTCGTGAAACATTAGGCTTTCTTTCATTTTAATGGTAATGCTTCCTTTTTAATTATTGACATAAGATATGATATTTATATATAAATATATATGTTTGCATATGTAAGTGTGTGTGTGTGTGTGTGTGTGTGTGAATAGGGTGTGGAGGTGAGAATAGGGTGTCAGATTTCCTGGAGTTATACATGATTGTAAGCCACCTGGTGTGAGTGATGGGATCTGAACTCAGGGCATCTGCAAGAGTGGCAAGTGCTCTAAATTGCTGAGCTCTCTCTCCATTCTCTAGTGGGGGAATCTAATTTTCTCTTAATAGTTTATTCTCTATGATCGCTGATATTTACTTGGAGCTATACATTCTTTACCTTTACATGAACTTGACTACAAATATGCTTTACTAAGGATTGTCTTGTCCAGCGTCATTATAAGAGACTCTTGAAGGAGGTGGGCATGATGGGAGGCAGGAAGGAAGGGCCTCCCTAAGGGGTGATGTAAATTACAATGACAAGCAAGGTGAGAATGGCTAATAAGGCTTGGCTAGGATCAGCTCAGTTGTTTCATAGCTGAAATAGTCTTGCAATTAACTGCCCATGTGTTTCATTATATTTATTTCTCTGAGTTAGAGATGCCAAGCATGAGCTTGCTTTCTCTTCTACCCTAAAGATAACACAAAGCTTTGGCCTTCCATACTGTCCAGGCTGGACTCAAACTTATAGCAACCCTCTTGCCTCAGTCTCATCATATTTTCCAGCATAGACTTTAAGATCTTAAGATGTATCTGTTTTGGTGTGGGAGGCAGGGCTGGAGTGCAGGTAGCATACATACTGAAAGGAATGACAGATATTCACCCTTGATGCTCAGGCTGCAGTGTGCTCTTCACATTTTAGAGTAAGTGCTGTAGTATAGCTGGAGGACACTTTCGTGGAGGCTGAGTAACAGACGCCAGGGCATTGGAACTCACAGGTTCATTCACAATAATGAAGGGCATCTAAGGATTGTTTCATGGCAGAATGCTCTTACTTAGTCCTTGCTTCAAGTTGTGTATTTCCCTTTTGTTCCCACTTTGGCACACCATTGAGGGTGGTAAAGAATATGCATTCAAAAT
The DNA here is from genome assembly GCA_001685075.1 of Bramus lutescens. Lineage (NCBI taxonomy): Eukaryota > Metazoa > Chordata > Mammalia > Rodentia > Cricetidae > Bramus > Bramus lutescens. The sequence goes on along the minus strand of LOEQ01007632.1, from coordinate 50,930 downwards.
TTGCTTTTTACAGCTTTGGGTACATGTTGAAAAATTTTTCCCGTAAAGTGAAAGCATGGTCTGGTTTCGTGGTAAGAAGAATTACCCCTGGGAAGAATGTGCTCCAGGAACATTTGTTAAAAGTAACAGTAATTGTCATGACAGTAGAGGAATGCCTTGGGCCATCCTGAAAAGGGCACATTTCCAAAAGACAGGCATTTCCCACTACCAGAAAACAGTTAATAAAACTAATTTGCAGGTGGGTGAAGGCCCATCAATTCCAGTCATGTCCAATATCACATTTGGAGTAGCTTCCCTGCATTATAAGCAGGACAAAGTAGGTAGCTTACATACAGTGACAAAACACTGTCATGGAAATTTCCAGTGTAAATTAAGCCTTTTTGACTTTTTCCAGCATCTCTCTCATTTCTCTATGCTTACTTTAAATTCAGTATATTGGCTAAAACTGGATATAAGGCCTTCTAGTCTGTAGGACTCCTTTTATTTTCTGGGGACCAGAATAGAAGAAGCATACTTTTCCCACTGAGGCTCCAGAGTGTGCATCTAGGAGGTGGGGCCTAGTGACAGAATGGAGGACTAACATCTTTAAGGCAATGATCTGTATGTCTATATGAGAAACAGTATGAGCAGCACTGTCACATTGAGCATGTCCCTCTGAAGAGTTTTAGTTGTCTGACAGAGATGTATGTTCAGGAGTAAAATACTTTTTAAAAATCAAATAAATGTATAAAAATGGCAGTTCTCAAGGTCTTACTTTGTCTGCACTGAAAATAACTTCATAAAATTTCACATTGAATTTATAGCTCTAAATTGATTACACATACCCAATTATATTCATAAGGTTGCCACTAAGAAGATGAATTCTGCCACAAATCATGTAAATTTATTTATGTCAAATATAGTTTCCTTCTTTTCTTTCTTTTTATTTTATTTTTGAGACTATAATATACATTTCTCCCTGCCCTTTCCTCCTTCCAAACCTTTCCTTGTACTCCTCCCCACTCTTTTTCAAATTCATAGCCACTTTTTTTTACTAATTTTTATTGCATTCATATAAGGTATATACGTGTATGTATGTATATATATTCAATATAAACTGTTCGGTCCATATAATTTACTTGTATGCATGTTTTCAGGATGACACTGGAAAACCATTTGGTGTGCTCTTCCTTCTTAATACGAAAGTCTAAATACAGTGGCTTGCCTGTTTTAAGCTTCTTTGTATCTAATTGAAATTCTTCCACCCAAGAAAAAAATATCTTGCCGACTTAGGAATGACATTTACCACCAAGATATTTAGGCTTGGAAGCTTGGAAAGCAACTGGATTCATGTCAAAATTCTGAGAGGGTGTCTTGGATCCTGTTTATGATTCTTTTATGCATGGGTCCTTTACTTCAAGAGGTAAGAGATCACTCACTGAGACATTACACTCCCTGGGTTAAAGTTATATACATTATGGATTAACTCTGCAGCTTCTGTCCTTCTTGATAAGATCTTATAATATATTGATGCATTGTTCCTTGCCTTAAAGAGCTTGAAAGCAGATGGGATCCAGAGGTATGCTAATACCTTTGTACATTCATATTCTTGAGACTTCATATCTTAAGGATACTTAATTTTGTGTTTGGGGGGCTTTATCTTATTTAAAAACTCAGTTTCGGGAGACAGTTATAAGTGGCTGTTCTGTAAGCCAAGCAGCCACCATCTTGTGGAGTTCAGCTGTGTTCTCCTGATAAAGGATAATCTCAACTGGACTGTTTACATGGATGGAGGGGTAGAGAAGGTCACAAGACCCTCACCTGGGTGTCCAGCTACTTACTACCATCTGTTGTAGAGATCTCTGCCTCAATTGCATGCGGCCTCAGGGAGGAACAAAAGTGTATAAGCCAGGGAAGACTAGGAAAGGGAGGGCTCCTCTGTCATACTGGGGGTGGGCCCTCATGTTTGCTAGGGAAAGGCTTTGCAGGTGTGGCCTATTGCAGGCGAGGAACATCTACACTCTCATAACTACCCTACCCATGCTCTGGAAGGAAGTCCAATAAACTCATTTGTTCGGCAGAGTGAACTTTGGCAGAAATGTGCCCTGGTGTGTTGCTGGGACCTTAGGAGAAGCAGTAGATACTGTTTATTTCTCTATCCAGGAAGGAATTTAGCAACAGGAGTGTTTTCATAATTTCCCCTGGTTTCCTAAATGGCTTTCAACTGCCGTATTGAGCATTTTAGTCCCTGTAATCTCCAGTGATAGAAAAGATTAATCAATAATGCCTCATGAGTGAGATAAGGTAAAAAAGCTCCATAGAAATACATTCTGTTCTTCTCACTTGCTTTTAGAGTCATAAATTACTATTCTTTTGTAGAGTGTAATGGAAGCATGGCGTCTTGAATAGTTACTATACCTCCTTCAATTTTAGGCATTGTTGTTTCTTTGATGTGCAATTTAACCTAACTTTGGCCAATGGAAGTCTTTTCTAATTTTATTTCCACACCCTTCTAATATGATCTATTAATAACAGAAAGTTTTGTTGTTGTTTGGCATAACAAGACTTCCTAGGTTCACCTTGTACCTTTTTTCTGCCCCAGGCATAGAATCTCTCATTTTTCCAATGAACCTTGACTCCTTTATAGTGGAAAAATATTATCAGAGACCAGAAATTGGACACTAGAGGGCACTGTGGGGAGGAATATCACTCCTGGATCATTTCAGTGAACAGAGGTAGAAATATCTGATTTTTCTTGTATCTATTGTTATTTCCATTTTACTTCTAATGGAACAGAATTCTTTTCTAAATTGTGTATTTATAGCATGGTAAATATGAAAGTCCTTGCTTATATGGTTTAAAAAGTTATGGGATAAAGCTCATGATTTTCTATACAGTTCTTTTTATTCTTAGCTGTACTCCATTAACAATGTACAGTCATTTATTCTAAAATCATTCAAAACTTCTCCCCCTTCATGGCTAAATATGTATTTGTCTAATGGATAGCTTCATTCAACTACTTGCTTTCTATTTGGAAGACTTGTCTGTTAGAACATAGTCTTTTATAATTTTTCAGCCCTGGAGACTTTACTGTAGCACTCTGTTTTTTGTTTTTTTTTTTTTTCTGGTAGAGATAGGATTGAAAGGAGACAAGAGGGTCGATTTACCTAAACATTCAGATGCTTACTTGCCAATGCTCTGTTTCATATATGATGGGAAAAGATTAATGAATATGAATTCTGGTTGAATGGACTATGTATGATTTCTATTATTTAATTTCTAGTAATGATAAAATATCATTTGAATTCAGTCAATTATTTTTAAGTCTACTTATTTCTATTCTTAAAATTTTAGTTTATTGCTCATATCCTTTTCTTTACATTGCAGCACTCATATGCTGCATGCCATTGACTAAGGTTTATAGTTTTGAAGAACTAAAGTTTAGAGTTAATAGAATTGTTTTCTAACTTGTATTATTTGAATGGAATGACATGGACAGTCTTTAATTTTTTCTTGGGATATATAGAATATTAGAATTGTGTATGGTTCAGAGAAACAATGACTAGATAATTTGGAAGGATTTGCTACAAACTTTTTGATTTGTAGCTCATGAGTTAGGTTTTCCTTGTATGTATTCACTAACGACTTTATTGGAATCACATAGATTTCTATTGTAGAATTTTACCTTCTCGGGGGCTTTTGGATGAATGTGTTGTTGATATATGAACTCAGATTTCTAAAAGCCAATTAAAAACATTAGGAAATATAATCCAATTATTTAAATAATAAAGCATAGCAACTACTGGAAGCATATATCTTTAAAAATTGCTCAGAGATTTCATGTTGATTTTTTCCTATAAATTTGAAATGTTTCCAGATGATTTTTCTTCCAGAATTTATAGGGAAATGCTTTTAGAATTATAACAATTTCCACTGAGATTCCATTATTTAGGTTTCATTTACATAAAGCTCTAAGTATTTTCATTTCAGTGCAGAAATTAAAACCCTTGTGCAGGTATAGATATGCCAGGCTCTGCTTCTAACTTTGCTACCTATAGGTACTGTACACAGTTGTGTTCTTTAATATTAAACACAATGGAAACATTTCCTATTTTCCTATTGAATATACTTTTCAAATACTTATTAAATTTAAAGTACTAAATTCCAATACAAATGACACATTTTGAAACACTTTTCTCGAAATCAGTATTTTCTACAAAATAGGAGCTTTAAAATGGACTGAATCATGACTATGAACAGATTTCACCTGTATGCTGCAGTTCATGGCTGCCGTTTCTGGCATTTCCTGTCTCAGGAAAGAGGGTCACTATTTCTTGAGGAAAACCTCTAGGAAGCGCAACTTATCTTGACACAAAGGAATACTTGCAAATCTTAAAGTTGAAACAGGAAATATCTCCAACAAAATCATACTGGCAGGCTGTATTCCTACCAGAATTTCCAAAACCATTCGAAACAGAAACAAAGCAAATGAGCAAGTAAGTAACCACAGTCAGCCCATATTTTCTTGTGCTTTGTTGTCCTTCATTGTACTCAGTGCTGCCTTTTATTCTGAGGAGGGTTGCTGTTTCCTTGACTTTGAAAGTAGGGAGCTTAGGGTGCTTCTTTTGTGAAGACTCAAGGGCTCTTCCATCTTGTAGCTACCTTGTTGATAAGATTATAAAGTGTCAAAGGCATTGCTTCTTTTATTTCCATAAGTCATTGGAAAAAGTTCTTTCGCTTTATAATTTGAGCTAAGTCACTTTGTCTTTACAGAAGACTACTGTACTTCTAAGAGCTTCTGTGAGCTTTGGGGATTTAAGGGCTGGAATGATTTGCTAGCTAAATCTGTTTACTGCTCTGATACATACCACTCCTGAGTCAATAAGCAAAGAGTCACTTAACCTAGTGAAGGAAATGAAGAACCCTATTTAAAAAAAGAATCTTCTCTCAACCCATAGAGTATTTTTTTTCAAGATAGGGTTTCTCTGTAGCTTTAGGGCCTGTTATGGAAGTAGCTCTTGTAGAGCAGGCTGACCTCAAACTCACGGAGATACATCTGCCTTTGCCTCCCGAGTGCTGGATTAAAGGCATGTGCCACCACCCGGCTCATAGAGGATTTTCCTTTAAAAAAAATGCTATGATAGACAAAGCCCAAAGGGAGTGAAGGCTGTAGGCAGGAATCACATCTGCAGGTAGTGAAACACTAAGGCTCCAGAGATTTCTGTATGAACAGTTTTAGAATGACTCCCATGGTGTGTGTGTGTGTGTGTGTGTGTGTGTG
>LOEQ01007632.1:0-16091 GCA_001685075.1 Bramus lutescens | reverse complement strand
AGAGAGAGAGAGAGAGAGAGAGAGAGAGAGAAACAGTAAGACTGTGAGCTTTTGAAACCTCAAATCCCACCTTCACTGTAAACCCCCTCCAACAAGGTCACATCTCCTAATCTTTTCACAAATAGTTCCACCAACAAGGAATAAGCACTGAAATATATGAGCTTATGGGGGTCCATTTTAATTCAAATCACCACAGTAGGTATTGAACAGATACTTGAAAAATACTGACTATATTCCATAATTCTTTTTTTTTTTGGCTATTAGTAGCCGAGCACTTGACTCCCAACTGTAATCTTTGTCCTAATTTTAGGCTTCTCTGTAATGTCATTGGACTGATAAACCTTTCTCTCTGCTTGTGATTTTTTCCCTTTAACCCAAGCTCTGCTTTGATTTCCTGGGATTCTTGTTCCTTATTTTGCACTGTGACTTATGTGTGCTAAGCTGGCAGAATGACACAGATGACACAACCAGTATGCTCCTAGTAAGAGATCAAGTTAACAAATATGCGATTCCCCAATCCTGTTTACATTTTCATTTGGAAGAATCATTAGGTCTTTGCTTAAGTAAGACCCTATGCATCAAATTGAGTGCAGATGTCAGAGAAAGAAAGTGTTGACTAAGACTGGGTTCCTGCTGTGAAGTACAAGATGCGTGAAATTCTAGCATATGTGCAGAAATCCAAATGCATCATTTACTGACAGGCAATAATTACTTTAATGAAGTCAGGAGGCTATTTCGTACAAATTCTTAGACTTAACAATAAAATGATAACCAGAATCCTAATTAATGAATTTTCAAACTGCACTTACTTCCTACCTTCATGCAAAAATATTAGTTGAGTTTTTATGCTGCCATTAGTCCTGTACCAGCTATTTTGCATATGTTCTTTTTCATGTAACTTTTAAAACTCTGAAGGATATTATTATGATTCCCACTTTCCACATGAGAACACTGAGGCACACAGGTCAAGGAATTTCTCAAAGTCACGCATGTTAATAAATGGCAGATCTGTATTTCAAACACAGTCTAGCTGGACTCTAGAACCCTGTGTCTTAACGAAGATACAATAAGACCCTATGGCTTGTATAAGATATCCATAAAATAAAAGCACTTCAAAAAAACATTTGCTAGTATCAGTAAGAAATATGATAACCTCAGATTGAAAGAATTTAAAGTGGGCCTACTCATAAGGAAACTACAGAGATATGGGTTAGTGTAAGGGAACCATGAGAAAACACATAGTAAATACCAATGGAAAATATTATTTACAACCTGAAGGGACAAGACAAAGGAGCAGTTTCTGCGATTCAGGAGTGAGTCGCATAAAAGAATTGGATTGGCTTAGGTAGGCAGCTAGATGAATAACTATCCGGCTTTATTTTCTCATTCCTTCTGATCTACTGAGCTCTCTTTGGATCAAATCTACACAGAAGTCAATGAGAGAGGACCAAATTGGTAAGGTCAATGTTGGTTGGCTGTACAAAACAGAGTGCAAGAGGAAGGTTAATGTCTTTAGAGAGACATCATGTATCTGCAGAATGTTTTCATCTACCAGTGGACTCTGTTGAGGTGTAAGTAGCTTCCATAGTTTTCAGATGAGCAGAAAAAATACGACCTTTCACCAAGTAGGGTATTTTTGCCTTTTTAAGTGATAATAACACCATTATCTTCTAATATCTCATGAACATCTGATAGATAAAACAGTCAATATATTTTGTGCTGATGAATTTAAGTCAGAATTATCTTGAAATTTAAATGTACAGAACTGTAAGCTTTCTGAAATTGATGATTCTGTTATTATAAATATTTTTAACATTTTCCCAAACTTCGTTTGCCACACAACACTTTCCTATTTCTGTCAACAATATCCCTAACTGGAAAACAGGACTCTTCTTTATAATACCCATCTTGGTATTGCTGTCTAAAATCCAACCTAGTAACTGATTACAATTATTTCATTCTCTTATTTAGTTTGGTCTTGTAGCGACCCTATTGCAAAGTTGTCATGTAATGACAGAATCCATTCAAGAACTCAGATTATTGATCACTGACTTTATACCAAGTACTATGCTGAGTGTGTGTGTGTGTGTGTGTGTATGTGTGTGTGTGTGGAGAGCTCTTGTGTATGACGAAGAGAATGTCTTTGCCTTCATGCTGTTCACTTTTTAATAGAGAAAGAGATAAATAAGACCATAGGCAAACTGAAACCTCTAGTGACACTTGTTGTAAAGAGTGATAAAAGAGGCCAAATGAATGATGAGATTGGCAACTCAAGTGTTTTGGAACTATAGTTAAACCAAGGCCTACACCACAAAGAAACAATCAAAGAAACATGTAAGGAAAGAAGGGACACTTGAAAAAACTCCTGAGCTGGGAAAGAGTGTAGTATCTCAGTGCAAGTACAGAAATTTCAGGGACAGCCAGAATAGAAGATAGTACATCAGTGAGGCAGTGGCAGGGATCAGCATCTGAGTCCTGGTCAACATAATAAGGCAGTTTGTGTTTTAGCCTTTTCTTTTGGTTTACTGGGTGGGAATGTACAGGAAAAGAAGGGTATATCAGAAATTTTTTTTTTAGTAAAATTCAGTAGATGCCAAAAGAGATTATCTACCTTTCTCTTGATATATTGCTGGCCTTTACTTTCTGATGTTTGGGCTATTTTACAGCTCTATTAATAAAGGTTAATTTATGTGTGTGTGTATGTGTATATATACATACACACAGATACATATATACACACACATATGCATATATGTCTATATAAAATCTCCAATTTTTAAAAATTTAAAAATATAAATTATATGAAGTATATATGTATGTCTATGTGCATATATGCACATACACACATATAAACACATATATACATATAAACACATATACACATATATATGTATATGTATACATGTCTATATAAAATCTTCATTTTAAAAATATATATACTTTAAAATATTATATATATATAATCTCCAACAGTTATATTTGTAGCCTTCTTAGATATTAACCCTGAGATTTACATTTAACTTAAAATTCATATTTTAAAATTGCCTATATGTAGTCTCTCAAAGATTAAAGTCTTTCCTGATTCTTTTTTAATTAGTGAATGACTAAGATTCTTAAACATATGTCCATTATATTTGTTTATGTAAGTTATGAGTTTCCCTTTTTGAATATTCAACTTTAACAGGGAGACAAAGGTAGAATAGTTAGATAGTAATTGCAATAGGCAGGTGAGCTGTGTCAATATTTTAGACTGGCATAGTAGTCCTAGATGTTAGCAGGAAAGGTTGATTTCTTAGAATTTGGAGGATGAATGGATTCTTCCTGTTCTGATTGATAGGAGATTAGGGAAGAAAGAAGCAAAAAATTATTTCTAGGTTGTTGGCCTAAGTTACTAGTAGTGAGTGCCATTCAGACTTGACAATTTAACAGAAAAAGTGTAGGGTGAAAAAATTTGCCAGAGCAAGGAGGGAGTGGGGATTTCAAAGTACCATTTTAAATATGTTAAATCAAAAGTATAAATTAGTCATGTGTGTGGAAATGTTAAATAGGGTATGGGATATCTGAGTCTACAACTACAGTGGAAATTATTGGCTTGGTGTAAAGATTTAAATGCCAATACAATTTAGGAGGTATTCGATTTTGATGGGAATACAAGTTAGTGTAGTCACAATGGAAGACATTATGAAGGCTCTTCAAGCAAGTGAAAACAGTACTGCCATATGATCCAGTTATCCCACTCAAGACTCTAAGGATTCCAAGTCAGCATAGCACAGAGATAACTTACACCTGCCCATCAATGTTGATTATAGAACTGTCTTCAGCAGTCACAGTACAGATTCAGTTTAGGTGTTAAATAATAGGTGATAAAGGGACAAAGAAAATGGCCCAACTGTGTATTCAGTGCATTTGCCTAGCAAATCAACTTTTCTACCACATGATTCATGTGATGATTTTGATACTAAGAAATAGTGACTTAGAGGAAAGATTGGAAAACTTTTGTTCCATAAAGTACCAGATAGTAAATATTTTAGGCTTTCTGGGCCATGTAGTCTCTCTCAGCTTTGTTGCTATAGAAGAAAAGCAGCCACAGACNTGAGTATGGCCGTGCTCCAGTAAAATTTTATTTATAGGCCTGCAATTTGAATTTCATGTAATTATCACATGTCAAAAATATTTTTCTTGTGACTGTTTCCCAAAGATTTCAAAATGTGAAGATCATTTTTAACTCATAGCTTGTACAAAACAGGCTGTGGGCCAGATTTGTCCCATGGGGTGTAGTTTGCTTACATTTGACCTCTATCTGTAGTCTTTCAAGTGATATGACATATAGTAATATAATAAGGAAGGTTTTCTTAATTAAAACTTTTTCTTCATTCATACTACTTTACCCCATTAAAATGTTCTCCTTTTGTAATTTCTGAGACATATTCTCTTGATGACACAAGTGTAGGACTTTCCATGTGTCAGGCACCATTATGTGGCCTTTACACATATTACAAAACCCATTAGTCCAACATTAGTTTAGCTATCTATTGTCTCTTTGTTATAGATGGTACGACTGAGAAATAAAAAATTTGAGTAACTCACCTAGTTGACAGCTAAGAAAATCCAAATCAATCAGTTTGGTGTCAAAATCTGTGTCTTCTGCTTTTGTGTAGACTAGCCTAGTTTTCCCCATGCACCTCCCATCAAACACACACACAAACATACACATACAAACATACACAAAACCACACTTACATAAAAACATACAAACACACACAGACATACATATAAACACAGATGTACACATATAAATATATACACACAAAACCACACAAACGTATATACATAAAAACACACAAACATGTTAATATTATTAATAATATTAATATTAATATTCCGATGTTATTCCGCGGATGGAAAGATGGCGCNNNNCAGTGCACCTGGGAAATGTATGCTGGCCTCCGAGTCCGGAAGTGCAGCCTTAGGGGTGGCTAAAGGAATTACACATGTTCCTCATCCCCACACACATACACACACACATATAAACACCCCCACATGTAAACACACCCATACCCAGACATATAAACACACATACTCACACATATAAACACACCCACACCCAAACATATAAACACACACACATACATACACACAAAAACACAAATGCAACCACATACACAAACAAATACACAAACACATGCACACAAAACCACAAAACATACATATATACATGTAAACACAAACATACATAAAAGCGTATACACACAAACACATAAACACACACACACACACCATTGACTCATATGATTATGGAGGCTAAGAAGTACAAAAATCTTCAGTTTGAATGTTGGACACCCAGGAACTGATGGTATAAGCTCAAGTCTGGAAGTGGAAGCCTGAGATCTACTGTATCAATTCACAGTCTACTAGATCTGGAAATGCCCTTATGGATATAGCCACAACAACATTTATACAAATATCTGGGTATGCAAGCTAAAAAAACATCATCATCATGAGTACCATATAGTATCAACTAAATCTTTATTTTGTGCTATTGGAAAATATTACTGCTTTGAAACTGAAGCTTATTGAGATGTCATTGAGATGGTGGTAGACTTCCAAGCATTGAAAATTTCTAGGTCTGTTCACAGAGTACCTCAAGCTTTGTTTGGTTCTGAGCTCTTTGTGCACTCTGAACTCTTACATACTTTTGAATCTTCAGCTTTAGAAATGTATTATTTGTTTATTTTAACTGAAAAAAAATCATACAATGTATTCTGCTCACATTTTCCCTCCGTCAGTTCCTCTTGGCTTATCCCCACCCTTCGTACTCATCCAAATCCATGTCTTTCTTTCTCCCTCTCTTTAAAAATCAAACAAAAACAAACAAACAAACAGACAAAACCTGCCAAACCAAGAAACACACACCCACACAAAAACACAATAATGGATAAAAAAAATCTCCCTGAGCAAAAGATTAATAAGACAAAAAAAAAGTCCAAACAAAGCAATGTGTGACAATCTACAAATATCCCATTAAGTTTATTTTGTGTTGGCTAGCTCCTGTTGTGCTTGGGACCTACCCTGAATACCCAGTACAACTCCTTTGGAGTAAACTTATTTTTTCTTTCAAGTGGGTATCAATTGATGTTGGCTTTTTGGTTAGGAGTGGGAGCCTGTATATTATTTTGTACCAATCAATTCTGCTAGTTAAACTCATCCTGGTCTTAGGAAATAGGAAAATTGTTGACAAATAGAAACACGTTGAACCAGTTTCTCAACAGCAGCTGGCTTTAAGGGAAAATTATTTTAGAAATCTGTACTTCCTTATTATTTTGCCTAAAGGGAGACATACCTTAAGCCCCTTGTTTGTTGACGTTGATCATTCAAGATTTCTGTTTGTGTATAAGTGCAATTTCTAATTGTATTTATTTTTCTCATGTGCTGTGTTCTGAAAGCAGGGTGAGTTTGGGAGTTGAATTTGTTTGAGGTGTATGTACTTTAATTGTTTTCTATAAATCTCTAATTCTATCTGCTGTACTGTCTAAAAAGCTGTGCTGGTGGGAGTAAAGAGAACAGTTAGTAAACAAAGGAGTTGGGCTCCTGCTCGGCACTGCTCTGTTTCCTTTGCCACTGCTTTATGGCAGATGGGGAGAGGTGCTTTGTTGCCTGGGTGCCATCAGAACCCCAGAACTGTAAAGTCAGCAGGAGGAGGCAGGACCAACACTAGAGAATATAATTAGTCTCAGCCTGAGATCTTATCAGCTTTCCAAGTAGATCTCTCTCCGTGTTCTGGGTACCGGTGTATTTGAATGGCTGAGCATACAGAGGAGGAGCCTCTACAAAGCAGTGGCTTTGACATCAGCTGGTCTGAAAGAGCAGGTCTACGGAGGTTTCCCTAAAGTCAGAGCAAGGAGAAAGATCATGTTTGCAGAATGGCAAGCAGTGGGACCCTGTCAGGGAATCTGAAATCAGAAGACAGTGACACATTGCCTTGAGTTTGACACACAAGCACACATACTGTCCTTTGCAAGGGCTCTGCCTACCCCTTGTTCTGAAGTCCTAAAAGGAGCTGGCTTCTAAAGCACTCACTGGAGGCCTTGACAATTAGAGAAGCTGGGGGGTGGGGACAGTGCTCAGAGGTCTGCCCAACACAACCTACAGAGTGTTGTTTGAATAACAAAAAGAGAACCAGGAAACAATAAAAGCCCAACAATAGGGAGTGGGGCAGAAAGGAAGCAAGCACCTGACCCTGTGGAAGAGAAATGCAGGGCTCAGCGTATAAGCAACTGTGGTTTCTCTAAAAGGGAGCTATTGCTTTAGTTTTCCTCTCTCAGAAGGTGTCAGCTTAAGAAAACCTGGTGGCTCCTGTGGGCTGCTTGTTCTCAAAGGGAAATGAATTATTTAGGAATGTGATGAATAGTTCATCAAAACTCCCTCCAACAGGGTTGCTGCTTAGGCCCAGAGTAATTGGCCAGGAGCAGAAGAGGGAGCTGGCCCTAGCCTCGGTGATGCTTTCTTCTCTCTCTGGAGGGGGCCTTGGGTTGGAGGCTGAGGATGACTACCTGGGGTGGATCTTTTATCTCCAATGGGAAGGACAGGGGCAGAAAGAAAAACAGAGTTCATTTCCAGGACAGACCTGCAGGAGGAGCCAGCGTCCTTCAGTGGAGGAGTCATTGTTGCAAAGGGAGGGCTCTTTTCCAGGAGTGCTTCAAGGAGACTGAGAAACCCAATCTCCTGTCCTTTAGGGAAGGCAGCAGGTGCTCCCAGAACATTTCGGCCTCTGCTTTCCTTATTGCAGGCCCTGGGGGCCTTGATGTCTGTATAAGAAAAGGTTATCTAACAAAAGAGACCTGGGTTGCAGCTTCAAGTCACATAGTCCTGTTTCCAGGCCTGAACTCTCTGTCTTAACAGTCTTGCTCTGTTTCCCATCTCCTCTTCCTCTCCACCTCCATTTGCCCATTCCTGCACACTTAACGGAAGTGGTCAAAGGGATATGATGTCAGATGCCAGTGTGAAAGGGCTGCATCTTTTATTATATTTTAGTTTTTGTTTGTTTTGGATACACATCTAATTATTTTTAAATTTTATTTTATTTAATGAACATTTTTCCCATTTATTTTACATACCGTCCACAATTTTCCCCCTTCTCTCCTCTGTTCCATCCTCCTCCCTGACTTCTACTCTCACCCCGCCGCCCCTCTATCTCCACTGTCTCCATTCAGAAAGGGGTAGGCCTCATGGGCTTGCACAAAGCATGACACATCAAGTTGAGAGAGGACCTTGCTCCTCCCTGCACCAAGCATGGGTGAGGTAATCCAGCATGGGAACACGTTCCAAAAGTCAGCTAAGAATAAGGAACGGATTTTGATCTCACTGCTATGAGCCTTACAAACAGACCAAGCTATAAGACTGTCACACATATGTGGAGGGCCTGGGGGGAGGGGGGATTCCCATGCAGGTTCTTTTACTGTTTGTTGGTTCTGAGTCCATGTGCTCCCATGAGCTCAGATTAGCTGTCTCTGTTGGTTCCCTCATCATGACCCTGACCCCATGGCTCATGCAATCCCTCCTCCCTTTTTTCAGGAGGACTGCTGTACCATGGTATCTGAGAATTGTTTTGATTAAGGGTGCAACTAATTAAAGGAAAACAAATCCTTAGCTAAGATCAGAGTTTAGAGTTCATAAAAATATTGTCATGATTGGCAGAAGATGGAAAAGAACTATTCTTAACCCTAATCTAATCAGTTGATTAGGTAGGTGGTAATATAATTCAGTGTTTCTTAAATATAAGTTCAAACCAGGGCTCTGCTTCTAAGCTGTTTAATGATGACTTCTTTGTTTGATCTCCAGAGCCTCAATTTCCCTATCTGTAAATTGGAAATGATAGTGCATATTAATAGGTATTCTGCCCCTGCCCCCATAATAGGTTTGTCTGCCAACACAGTAAGCCAGATCAAGCCAAATTGAAAAAGTAAAACAACAGGTTTATTTGAGCAAAGCAACTCCTGTGTATGTTTTCCAGTCACAGACGTTGAGGCTGGAGAGCCTGCACTCACAAACAAAAGTAGGGTGACTTTATAAGTTGTAGACGAGGTGTGATGACATATCTGCCACAGGCTGGGTTTGTGCCCAAGTATGGTCAAAATTGAGCACTTTAAGATGGGACTTGGGCTGCTGGCAACTTCAAGGAGAGGAAGCTGCATTAGCCTCCAAGAATGCAGAACTGGGTTTTTAAGGTCTTTCCTTTGTTCAGAGTGGGTAGGGTTTGGAAAAACAGGAATGGTACTACTCAGACCATGCAGGAGCAAGTAGTAGGTTCCAACTGAACAATATCTCATAAAGATATTGTGAAAATTAAATATGTGACTTCAGTAAGGTATTTGGCTAGTAGTAAACAATAAATGCTAGCTTTTACTGCTACTAATAGTTTGATTATACACGTCATAGATTACTTGAGGAAATGAGCTATAGGGAAATTCCGCTCCTTTTTGTTCAAGGGAAATATCCATACGTCCATATCAAACATCCAGTTTTCTTCTAGCAATAGGCAGCTTTTCCATAAAAGTGCTGTTGCTCTGCTAGTGGTGATGATTCTCTTCCTTCTTCTGTTGATTCTGATCATGTTTTTGCTCTCTTGTTATTGGTCCACCATGTTCCTTCTGCCTCATCCTCTGACTCTCAACCATTTTTCCTCCTCCTTCCCCTTTTGCTTTCCTCTACCTCTACTAGGAAATCGTTTTGAACCATGAGCTGTCAGCTTGCTAAAACACATTCTGTGTTTTGACAGAGTTTCTTTCACTATATAGTCAAGCCCAGTTGACTACAGCTTCATTAACTCCCATCCATACCTAACCTGACTTCATACAAAGAGTAATTTGGATATTCATGTGCACGAATGCAGTAACTGTCCGAGTTGATTTCTGTTCTTCAAAAGATTCAGAAAATCATTTAATAAATTCTTTCTAATATGCTGCACACCATCTCTGCGAAAAACAGCGTCGGTCATTTCACTCAAAGTAATGGATGAAGATGAAAAGACTGACAGCCTTGGTACAAAGTGAGTATTGAACGAACTTGGTCCCTTCCATGATTTGACATTGCCATTTGTGTGAAAATGTTCTGAGCAGGAATACATTCTGCTTCCAGGTAAGTAACCCAAGGTGCAATTTGGGGGCCACCATGAAGCAGAAGCTCTGAAGCTCAGAGAAATTCTTTTGACAGGTGTGGTTGGTTGTTCTTTGGTCGGTGCCACCGTGTGTCCACTGGCTGAGGGGAAACAAGCTTGCTGTTAGCTAAGGAGTTGAGTGGCAGCACAAGATGCTGCTTGGGAGAAAGGAAGCAAGGTGTCTGTGGCCAGACTTCCAAATGCCCACTAACATGTTACAGCCACATGATGTTGGTGAGTAAACGAACGACAAATATGGAGTGTACCATGTAACTAGGCAGGGAAACTACAGGAATAATTAAACCGTGGTCTCTGCTCCCAGGGGGCTGGCTGTGTAGTTAGGAAACAGGCATATGAAATGATTCTAAATTAAGAGGCAAATACTGGATATGTCTGGCAAAGTGCTGTAGTGGGTCCTCCATGCCATCTGTCTTTAATTATCAGACCAACTTCATGTTGAAAAATAATTTGATTTTCTTACTTTAGTTGTTCAGGACCTAACTGAGAGCTAAGAGTAAAAATAATTAAGCTTTTTATGCTGGACTCATGACTGACACTTATACATAGCACCTTGTTTAATACTTACAGTACCTATGTTAGTTTCTGTAGGCTGGTTCAAGAGTAAGTGCATCAGGAAATTCAGTTTCTAATGAGAGATCTCTTCCCAGCTTGCAGAAGGTTGCCTTATAGCTGTGTACCTCACAAGGCCCTTCCTAAGTTCATATTGGGGGTAGGGGAGGGAAACAGAGATACCTTCTCATTCTTGTAGGACCACAGTTTTGTAGGTTGGGTCCTACCCTTATGATCTGGCCCAACTGTTCTAACTTTATTTTCATCCTAAAGACTATCTCCAGGGACAGGGCTCCCATATATACAGTTCTGTTCTGGGCAACAGTCCTGTGTCTGTCTTAGGTGCTGGTTTAATCTCCAGTATACTTTATCTTTTTTTGTCTCATGTTTCTGTGGCACTTTCCACTCTTCTGGGTGGTATATTTTCATTCAATGTAAGATAAAACTTGGATGCCTGGAAAACAGTCAGTGTCATCTACGATGTTACTTTGTCTCCCTGTATATGGATATATGTGAGTGTGTCTGTATAAGGGCTTGCGCCCATGTACCAGAGGAGGATATCAAGTGTCTTACTCTAACACTGTCCACCTTATTCCCTTGAGACAGTCATTCACTTTACCTTGAGCTTGTGTTTTGATTAGGCTGGTAGCCAGTAAGCTCACATCTCTCCCGTCTCTGTTTCTCCCAGTGCCGGGTTGCCAGCACACATGATCATACCTGGCTTTTTACATAGGTGCTGGAGCTCCAAACCAAGAACCTCATGTTTGAGCAGCAAGAACTCTTTACCACTGAACTAGCTCTGAGGCCTGACATTTTAAAGGAGCAACATTTGAAGATAATGCAGTTACCCTCAATAATTGTGTTAAATGATGATCAGATTCTGTAGAGATCTATACATTCTTGGACTAGGTAGAAAGTCAAACTGGAGCAATAATTTCCAAAAAAAATACCTGCCATAGGACGGGAGTGGGCTTTAGGATACCAATATCCATGCCTTCCTTTAACCACAGCTACTCATAGCTTATCTACTGTAATGTAAGACAACACTTACTGAATATTTATCGATTAGTTTTAGAAACTTCTGTATATTCTTTATTCAACCATCACAGGAACAGCATGAGGCCAGTACTGTTATTACCTCCACTTTAAAGATGGCAAAGAAACTAACAGAGGCATGGAGAAGTAATGACATTTGCTCAAACTTATATCTGCAGGGTGAATAGAGGAGCTGATATTTTAACTCAGTTGCTTGGTGTAACTGTCTATTTCCAATAAGCAATATACATACTGCCCTCTTAATTTTATTAGAAATATGGGGATTATTGTTTTAAAGCAGTTGCCACCTAGACTGAAGCATTCAATCCTTCAGGGAAACTCCTTCAGTCAGAGATAACTCAAAATAGCTTCAGGAAGTCCCTGAAACTGACAAGACTCACTAGGACCCCCACCACTAAGAGTAAGCAGTAAGGAAAGTTTAGAGTCAGTCTCAGAGGAGGCAAACTCCAAAGAAGACTCTGAGATCAGACCAGCTGCCTGGAAGAAGTAGAAACTAGCAGAGCTGCCTGGAAGAGGTTTAGACCAACCAAGTCACTTGGAAGGGACACTCTCCAACCTGTTGAACTGCCTGCAGGCTGTGCAGTGTGCTTCAGGTTCCCAGCTTTTGTGAGCTATCACTCATTATGGAGTGTGCTTTGGTAATGCATTTGTCTGAGTCATTTCTGCTCCTATAAGTAAACCCTCACCCACATTCCTATAAGTAATACCAATAAAACTTATAGGTTCACCAAATTAGACTTTGGTGGTATTCATACATTGTTCAGTCATGGGTTCCCTATCTGGGGTGAGTAGATTTGTGTGTTGGGTCTCCCCAGAAAAAGTCTTGTCATACAATGTTAATGCACGAGAGTGAAGCTGATTAATATTTTGACAGATTATTATATGTTCTGGAGCTTTTGTTGATTCAATAATTGGTATCCAGTTTGAGTTGGCCAAGAACACCCTGTGATAATTTCTATTCAGCTAAGATACAACAAGCAATTTATGAAAGCTTTGTTTGAACCATGTGTTTCATGTATCACATCAAACTCAGTCTTAACTCCAAATGTGTATGGAATATTTGTCAGTATATTTTCTGTCTGTTTACAGAATATATATGGCATCTATATACTTGTTCAAGGTCATATAACTATGAGATGACAGAGGTAGGAGCTCAGGCCTCTTTGGATATAGGATAATGCTTCTGCTGTAGCGTTTTGTTGTATCACATGTTAATGGCACTTCTAACTTCAATTGGTAAATGAATTTGTGCGTTTAATATTTTGGATCCTTAGAACTACCTAGTAATTTTTAAGAATGATTAAATTGTTATTGAACATGGTTAGAGGAAATCACACTCATGTTTTACATGCATAATGCAGAGGGTAGAGAAGACTCTTGGGTTGTATGGGCTTTTATGGGAACATTGTGTTTTTCTTAACTATTTTAAATTTTAATTAAAATATAATTATGTCATTTTACCCATTTCATTCCCGCTCCCCACCCCTCCCTCATTCCCTTATTACTCTCTTTCAAATTCATGGCCTTTGTTCTTAGATTTTTATTGTTGCATATATAAATACCTGAAGATATAAATATAACCCAATGAGTCTTTTTAGTGTTGCTTATATGTACATGATTTCAGTGCAGGCCATTAGGAACACTAATTTTTAAAAATTTCTTCTGAAAACCACAGGAATCCAGTGAATGGCCTTGAAAATGGTCATGCCACAAATTGGTAAACATCTCCTAAATACTAGGCAACTCGGAAAACTTGAGTGCTCCTATTTCATATAATCTTTATAACACTACATTGAAGAGCTACAATTGCTTCCTTCCTCTTCGAGATGATAAGAAGAAAAACTGCAGTAAAACACCAGAAGCTGAGAGAAATGAGAAACTTTGTATATTGTCACATAGGTGAGTGGAAGGTGGAACTAGAGAATTTGAATTCATTTTTGTTGTTTTTTCTTTTGTTTTGTTTTTGTCATCAGAGTCTGTACTCCTTGAGGAATATGCCAACAAACCTCGCTCCATTTCACTGTAAGCAATGAGATTACTTTTTAATGAATTCACATAAATATATTTTATTTTATGTTTTTGGTGAGCTTATAGTCATTGTATAAAGTGATAGCTTCATATGACATCATGAAGTATATGTCTATATCTGTATATTACATTTTTGATCTTATTTACCCTTCTGTACTCATTTATATTTCCTCCTTCACTTTTCATTGGTTTCCTTCTATTTTCTATAATAGGCACTTCTCTGGTTCAATTCTGTTAAAAAATGCATTTGTTTTTACCATCTATATGAATGTTTTGCCTGCATGTATGTCTGTGCACCACGTGAATGCAGTTCCTGGATAGGCCAGATGAGGACAACAGATTCCATAGGACTGGAGTTACAGATGACTGTGAGCCAACATGTAGATGCTGAGACCCAAACCAGGGTCCTCTCGAAGAGCAGCCAGTGCTGTTAACCCCTGAGCCATCTTTTCTGCTTGTCTAAGTTTTTGAAAATCTGGATTCCCTAACATGAGAGAATGCATGTGAAATTTCCTTTTGAAACTGGTTTTCTGGTTCTGAATTTTATCTCTCAGTTCATAGTGCTTAGCTGGAGTTCATAACAGTTGTGCACACGAAGTGTAGGTGATTTATTAATCCCACTTACCTTGGATTTAATTGGAATTAAGGCTAATTTAACACAGTTGGAAAAATGGTTGGATATATAAGCCTGAGGAGGGAGCCTCTGGGGAGTGGATCCTCCCTAGTAAACAAAGAGGAAGCCAAGAGTAATGTGACTTGACCATATAAGGAAGCCTCATGATCAGAGTAGAGCTGACAATCACTGTGCAGCACATTTGCCTATGTCTCAAATTTGTCTCCTGGCCAAGACTGCTATGGATGCCTGTCTCAGTACAAGAGAGATGAAGAAGTATGAACATTAAGACAGCTAAGAACACTGGCTCTTATCTAATTGTGTAAGGCACTAAAGCACCAACAGTGCTGCATATGTCTATCTCTGACAGCTAACACCAGATGACAAAGTCATTTAGTTAGTAATATGGATTGAACACCCAAACTGTTCAGAGGCCAGTGTTTGTTTCTTGTTGAGGAAGGAACATGAATTTTTATCAGAAAGGAACTAAAGAATAAGGCAAGAACCATGTGCTTTATCAGGAAGTGTCAAAAAGGAAGGGGATACGCATAATATTAAATAGAGGTACTAGTAGCCAGAAAACACCGAGGTGTCTATTGACCTTGTATAATCCTGTTATTACTAATTCGGTTTTCATATCCACCAAACAGGAATAATAGCACTTATCATGCATCAGTGTGGGTTAGGTTAAATAAGAAAAGGTATATAAATGGATATAAAATGCTTAATTCAAACCATATCTGAGATGATTTGAATGAGAATGGCCTCCATAGGCTTATATATTTGAATGTTTGATCCTAAGTTGGTAGACTCTTAGGAAGGATTAGGAGGTATGACCTTGGAAGAGGAGGTATGACATTGTAGGAGGAGGAGGAAGTATGTCACTGGGAGTGGACTTTGAGGTTTCAAAGGCCCACATCAGGCTCAGAGTCAGTCAGTCTCTCTCTCTCTCTCTCAGAGAGAGAGAGAGAGAGAGAGACAGAGAGAGAGTCTGTCTGTCTCTCTCTGCCTCCCTCTCTCTCTTTCTGTCTCCCTCTCTCTCTTTCTTTCTCTCTCTCTCTGTCTGTCTGTCTCCATCTCTCCATCTTGCTAATAAGAAGTAAGCTCTTAACTACTGCTTTAGTACCATGCTTTTAGGACCATGCTTTAGTGTCTTGCTTTCTACCATGATAATCATGGACTAATTATCTAAAATTGTAAGCAAGCACCCAACTGAATTATTTCTTTTAGTAGTTGCCTAAGTCACGGCAATATAGTAACACTGTCACTCAAGGGCAATGATAAACAGAAGATTCTGTTTGTTGTTTGTGGCAATAGTAGTGGAAATATATTATCACTGTTATTTTATAACCATTGCTATCAGAAACTTTAATCCCAGCAGTTGGGAGACAGAAACAGGCAGATCTCTGTGAGTTCAATGTTAGCCTAGTTTACAGAAAGAGTTTTTGGATAGCCAGGGAACTTACACAGAGAAACTCTATCAACAAACAATCAACCAATCAAATTAATAATATTATTTATGTAGTAATGCACATGACCAGGGATACTCTGGTTGTGATTATGTTTTGTTTGCCAATACCAGTTTCAGTAACTTATTTCATGATTTTTTTTCTTATTCTAGTTTGGATACAAAGTTGCTTTATTTTTTTAATGTTTTTAATTATTATTAAA
>LOEQ01007631.1:109310-125328 GCA_001685075.1 Bramus lutescens | reverse complement strand
AGCCGTGCGGGAGCTGGGCCGGATGAAAAGCAGGCCTGCTCCTTATTACTACAGGAAGGGATGAAAGTTAACCACTAAGTTCAATATGATGAAGAGTTGGTTCTCCCTCTCTTCTTTCTAGAAAGTTCAGTGCTGAAGCCACTAGGTGGAGCCTGTCAAGACAGGCTTCAATCTGCCTTCCCATGCCATTGGAGTGTTCCACTGTGCTTCTCCATGAATTCTGTGTCCCTATAAATACTCACTCTCTCCCTTGCTGTCCCTCTAAATACCCGAATGCTTCTTCCCGTTGCATGCCAGCAATTCACTCCCAGCTTCCTCCCTGAACCCTCCTGTACGGTGTCTAACCAGTACAGCCAGTCATTTTTACTGCCTCTGCAGGCAACACACACATCAACGTACTTCATTCTTCTTGCCTTTTTTAGAACTTATTTAGATCTCTCTCGCAGCACAGCAATTAGCTGCTGGGAATATACACTGCACACAGATAGCAAGAAATTTAATCCGAGGAGAAAAGGAAGAAAATATACTTGTCGGACCTTGTCCTTCCCTACAGGGCACTACCTGGAATTTAATCAGTATATCTCAGTGATTTCATAGGGAACAAAATATGGAAGAGTATTTTATTTAGGTAATAAAAAGAAAATAAGTATGGCTGTGAATTAATGAATTCACTTACGAAAAGAGAAGTGGGCGCATAGTGTAGTGGTGGAGACAGTGGGAGACAGTGTGGAAGAGGCCAAGAGCTATGTGAAGCTCATCAGGGCCACAGGGAAGAGCAGGCATTCAAAGCAGAGATGGGCAGTCTGTGTAAGGACTCGTCTTTGGAATACATCACTTTCAATGGCTTAGCAGCTACAATTGCGTATTATTTACTATATACCCCTTTCCACACAGTTTCATTCAACCATCAGAATAATACTGTGTCAAGAATAAAGGAACAAATTTAATGAGATAAAGACCCTTAAGCCTAGCATAGTGGCTCACACCCATAAGCCCAGCATTCAGGAGACTGATATAGGAGGATTAGAATGAGTTCAAGGCCAGCCTGGGCTGCAGTAAGACCCTGTCTTGAGAGGTGGAGAGGTAGGTAGAGAGGTTATGAAACTTTCTAAAGGTTACTGTCAAGGTTACTGTTTATGTTAATGTAGGATATGGCTAGAATTCAGATTTATTTCGGTCTGGCTGCAGAGACCTCAACTGCTTGGTCACATAGCCTCAAGTTGGAGGCTTGAGGGAAAGAGCAGGTGACTGAAATACTAGCTATTGGCTGACTCTGGAAGGTTCCAACAAATGTTGAGCCTTGGGCCCAGAGAACAGGTACGCCAGTTCTCCTACACATTACCTAAAATGTCAGCAATGCACAATGGTGGTAAAATTTAATACAGACTCCATGTCTTCTGGGCATATACCTGATTATTTGGTCTTCTTTGACACAAAGAAATCAAGAAACTCTGCCAGACTACAGAATGCTCTCCAAGACTAAACCATCAAATGTCAAAGATAAACAATGGCCTAAGAACTGTGTTCCACTAACAAGCATTAAAGATCCGAGACAAACAAATAAAAATATTACCTCTAATACGGCCCTAGATTTAAAATAAAAAGAGCTGTCAGGAATATTACTGACACCATTGAGGATCTGAATACTGACCGTATTAGCTATTAATGTTCTATTAGTGTTGAAACTGTAGGTATAATGGTATGGCAGAAAATGTCGTTCTTGAGTCTTGGTCAGTGGTACTCTACAGCACAAACAAGCGGATGCACACATGTGACGTGTTAAAGAGTGAAGTGGCAACCCATCTGTTAGGAAAAAATCCTAAAACGAGCCGCTCCGCCGGCACAAAGAAATCCAATTAGGGCAGATTAAACTGAATTAAAATGCCTGTGTTTTATTAAGTACAGCACTCTCGGGTGGCCGAGAGCATGGCAGGGGAGACAGAAAACCAGGGAGCACATGCAAACCGGGGGACCACGTATTCCTCCTTTGGGAACCTGTGAGAGTGGTCCTGACCCTCGCCAGGGGAGGGGTCAGGACCTGGCATGCTGGGATTTGGAGTCCAGACCAATGCAACTCACAGGCCAGGGGGCTGGGATGGATGTTAGGGCCTAGGGTGATGCTCCCAACTTAACACCATGCACCAAGTTGATTCTTTACAGGCATTCATTCTCTCAACTTGGAAACTTGTAGACTGTGCTAGATAATATATAGTCTAACACAAGCTCAGAGTCCTTTAAATGTAAAGAGACTTACACACCAAAGGAAATACCTATTTGATACATTGTCATTGACCTGAAACATTCTTGTGAATGATATAAAATATCCTGAAGTCTCTGGCCTTCTGGAGTCTCAGACCAATCTTCTTCTTTAACATCTGTATGAACTTTCAAAGCAGAAGCAAATCTTGCTTTAAATTTAAACTGAAGTAATTAGGAAACTAAGCAGTGAATTTCAAAGAGTCCTAATAGCTTCCTGATTGATGGGAACACTTTGAAATGCCTCGAGTTTATAATGGTCTTGTGGCCTATTAGAGGGATGGAAGTGTTTTAAACAACTTTTTAGTCATAATCTCTGTAAGAACGGGGCGAGGGGGAAATTAGTATGAAAAAGATCACTAAGCAGAAAATCTTGAAGAATTGTCCACTGTTGAAATTCGCTTGTGTTATTTCTCCCCAGAACTCTCATGCACAAGAAAGGAGTGAGGTTGTGCCAAGATTTTTTTTTACTGAAAAGCATTATGATGCCAGTGTGGCTTACACATGCAGACAACATCTGGTTCGCTCAGTAAAGAATGAGAATGGGGAGGTCTGACGTTGACAGACTGGAGCTTTGATACTGAACTCATAGTTCCTTTTAATGATGATAATTTGGTTTGCAGACAGGAATGTATAATTTCCAATCATTATTCGTTAAATGCTTCAAACAGTGGAAAGAACGCAACACCTATTTTTCTCCCTACAGTGGAATTCTCATGAATTACTCAATTTCCACTTTATTGTGTGACCTTGAAATATATCGAAAAGCTAGTTTTCCTCTATTGCTATACATGATCTTGGAATGTCTAAACTATGTGATACTCATAATATCTCCTTATATCTAAAGTGACCTAACCATTCTTCAAAGTGTGGCTAGCAAAGTGCTGAGCTAATTCTAGCACATTAGAAAGGGTCATTTTATTTAGTCCTGCTTGCTCCTGAGTTATTTACATTTTTTACCATATCTACTATCTGTAACCACTGCATCGAGTTTTCAAAACCTAAGCACTAAGCATAAAAATAATCTTTAGTGAAAAGCTCATCTTTCAAAAAATAGACAGTAGTTAGTTTCTCTGCAAAGATTGCTTGGACACCATGTTATCCAAAAAGGCTTGGTCACCAATTTCCTTCCAAATAACCTCCCCATACAACTAACTACTGTTTTAAGAAAAATAATCTATCTAGCAAAAAAAAAGATCTCTGAGCCATAATGCCAATAGAATCCAGACAATGGTATCCCACTTCTTGAAAAAGGTAGAAAGTCCATTTTATTTAGATATCTTCTTCCTTCTCCAGCATCATTAATGCTTGCCACAAAACATTTCCCCTCTTAGTTCTGAACATTTGTACTTAACAGAATGTCCTTTGTACTTGTTCCATATTACATGTGACAGTTTTGACCACTGAAATGTGTATAGCAGCACTAGATTTCCTTTAAAAAAAAAAAAAGAAAGAAAGAAAAGAAAAAGAAAAGAAATAGATCTGTCTGCTTGGACAATCTCAAAGTATGTGTATCCTCCATACAACATGATTAACCTAGATGTTTGACTCCAGGTCACACACTGACCTCTGGGTTTATCACTTCAAGCCAAGTACCAAGGTCTTATAGGACAAAGTATTTTACGCATAGAAGTCTCACCGTCCCCACTGTTGACAAAACGCAGCTTTCATAACAGACACCTGTAGATAGGCCAGCCTGCCACATCGGACTCAACTCACGTTCAGGCAAGCCTTCCCTAATGTGCAACTAGAAATTTCAGTTCATTGGCTTCAGACTTTGCTGCCCCTCTCTTGGTGCAGATTTCTTTCTAAGGCTGTTCTTGCATGACTTGAGATCTTGCAATACATGTGGTTTCCATCCCTGTCTGTTTGTGTACAGAATTAGTTATTGATTCCAGTGTGTTAAACCTGACTTGCATCTCTTGAATGAAACCAATTTGGACATGATGCATGATCTTCTTAATGTGTTACTGAATTCAATTTGCAAGATCTTTTGTAAGTTTTGTTTTGTCTGTGTTCATCAGGGAAATTGATTCAGCTCTTTCTTTCTTGTGTCCTGTTCCGACTTTTGTATTGGAGTGACACTGTCTTTGTGTAATTATTTTGGTGATACTTTTTTCCCTTTGTGTTTTATGGGACAATTTGGGAAGCATGACGTTAGCCCTTCTTTGCACATTTGGTAGAGCTCCACTGTGAATCCCTCTGGTCCTGGAGTTTTCGTTACTGGTAGGCTTCTTACTACTGCTTTATTTCATTAGTTTTATTTTGATAGGTCGTATGTGCCTAGGAATTTATTCATTTCTTCTAGATTTTCTATTTTTTTTCCACAGTACATTTTCAATATATTCCCCAACTATTCTCTGTATTTCCCTGGAATCTATAGAAACATCAACTTTTCATCTCTAATTTTTCTTAATTTGAGTTTTCTATTTCATTATTTGTCAATCTTTATTTTTATGCTCATTTAGTATATTTTATTTATTCTTTTATCTTCCAATGTAACTAATTTCTTTTCTTACTTTTGAATTTTATGTAAAAAACTTGTAAGGAGCATGCACACTATAAGGTTTTATTGTGAAATTTTCAAACCAAATCGTTTTGTTTCTTCATTCTTCCCTTCCACCCCCTGACTCCTTCCCTTGCTCCCCTCCGCATACCCTACAGCTTCCTCTCTGTTTTCATGCCTCTTGTGTACTATATTTTCTTCCCTTCCTCAACACCTCTTTTCTCCCTTCTCACAGTTTCCTTTCTATACCCACACTATACCTATACCCACACTCAACCCCATTTATGTACATCTAAGTAATACAAGCTAGAGTCTACATATAAAAGAAACATGTAGGTTTTTTTCTTTCCTAATTTACAATCTTGTTTATACACAATACTTTCTAGAAACATCATTTCCTGAAGAATTTATAGTCTATTATTCTTTGCATCTGAATAAAATCCCACTGTGCATATGTACCACATTTTCATTGGCCATCAATCTACTGGTGGATGTCCAGACTGATCCCATTCTTGCCATTGTCAATAACGCAGCCATGAACAGGTATGTGTAACTATCATGGCTGCAGACTATAGATTCCTTTGAGTGCATGCCCAGGGGTGGGATAACTGGGTCTATGGAAGTTATAGTTCTATTTTTTGAGAAAACTCTATACTGATTTCCAATGCGGATGCAGCGGTTTGCACTTCCATCACCCATGAGGAAACATGCCTCTTCCCCTCACCCTCAACAGCATTTCCTGTTGCCCTTCTTCTTCCTGGTCAACATTCTAACTAAGGAGAGATGTAATCTCACCATAGTTTCTTTTAAAAAAATATGGAACATTTCACAAATTTACTTGTCATCCTAATTTTCTTCATATTGTTCCAATTTTAGTATCTGCACTGCCAAAAAGTGAACACTGTCTGTAGTTTTAATATGCATTTTTCTGGTAGCTAAAGGTCTCAAACACTTAATAAGTACTCACCACCTATTTGTGCTTCTTTTATTGAGGTCTGTCCATTCATTTCATTAGTTCATTTGTTGACTGACAGATTTGAGGGTGGGGCATTTAATCTTGGCAGTTCTTGCTATGTTTCAGACATTATCCCTGCCGGAAGCATTGCTGCCAAAGCTTTTCTCCCATTCTGTAGACAGTCTGCTTCTCCCCACTTGATGGCTTCTTTGATGCATAAGAATCCCTTTTAATTTCAAGAAGTCTTATTTGCTCATTATTGAGCCTACTTTCTGTGCTACCAAAGTCATGTTGAGAAAATTCTTGCCTATACCTATATCTTGAGTGCATCCTCAGTTTTCATCTATTAATCCCATCAATTGGGGTTTGAAATAAAGGTCTTTGATCCACTTGTAATTGATTTGGGACAAAGTGAATGCTATGGGGCTATTTTCATTTTTCTTCGGTTAGATAACCAATTTGGTCAGCACCGTTACTGAATAGGTTGCCTTTTCTTCAGTATAGGTTATTTTGATATCTTTTTTGAAAATTAGGTAGTCATTGTGGTGTGGGTTTGTTTCTGGACCCTCTGTTCTGTTCCACTGGTCCATGTATCTGTTTTTGTGTCCTTACTGTGCTGTCTTTGTTACTATGGCACTGTGATATATAATTTTAAGGCAAGCATTGTGATGCCTTCAGATCTAATCCTTGAATGCTCCAATTTCAAAAAAAGATGACAATACCAAACTTTCAGGGTTGATATACAAAACAGAAAAATTCATGAGTCTTTAGCACAGCACCTAGTGCCAACCAAGGCTCAAAATACAGCAGTTTCTTGTCTAGTTAGTAAAAAATAATAAATCGTTTACATATTACAAGATTTGAAGATGGAACCAATGAGATGAAAATAAACTGGAGTCCATGTAATTTACAGGAAGCAAATACCGCCAGCTACAGAGCTGCTGACCACAAATGGTAAGTCATAACTGCTACTCTATGTATAGGAAGATGAAATGATAGTCTACTTATTGCTAGAGAAACATGGTCTCTGGCTTCATAGAAACCCTCCTGAGCCTCTTTTTAGAGATCATTTGGTCTTGTAAAGAGTCTGGGATATTTGTTCAATCCCAGTTCCTAGAGAAATAATCCCACACGTTTTTAGGCACAGACGTATAGCAGAGATGAAGCCATTTGTGATGCAAACTGACAGCTAAAGTGTGTGTGCTCCTGTGCATGGCAGAAGGCAATGGTCTTATGCAAACCAGACTCAGTTCCCTGTATGTCTCCATCCATCAATCCACCAGTTATGGCGGATTCTTGATCCAAACCAGACTCAACTCCCTGTATATCTTCATCTGTTGTTCCATGGCAGTTATGCCAGATTATTGATCCAAACAGGACTCAACTCCCTGGATGTCTCCATCTGTCATTCCTCCACAGCTATGGTGGATTATTGATCCAGGACAGCATTCCAAGTCCTTAGCCAGCTGCATATGTCTTTATGGCATTCGTGAATTTGACTCTATGACTTCTCCATGGGGCTATAAATTCATGAGAGACTGTCTTCTTCCTTGAGAAGACAAGTGTGTTCTATGGTTCAAGACCCAAATGCCTTAATTAAACATTCTCTTATAAACCTAATTTCTACCTCTCCATCATGATTCTAATATAGTGACGTCTAAATTTCCCTTGAAAAATTGTGTTACAAGGGTGCAGAGTCATATTGTAAGCTGGGACTCTTTTCATTACTAGTTAATAAAACCCCTACTCAATCCAACTTAAGTAGACTTTATTAACTTACAGAAATTAAAGCATTCTGGGTTTCTAGCTTTAGGTGTGACAGGATCCACGTCTTCATTATGGCTCTTACTGTTCCTCCTATGGAGAGCTAGCTCATCCAGGCACCAGCACAGTGCCTATAACTCAGTCTTTTGTGCGAACTTTACATATTAATTTTAGTTTTAGCTTCCCACCCTTTCTCCACAAATAATAATCTCATAAACTATGATGTTTCAATCTGGAAATTACTCTTTAGCCCACTTTTTAAAACAAATCTGTTCTCTCTCTCTCTCTCTCTCCCCAGACAGGAAGCAGTGTTCTCAATAGTTCACAATAGACAGCCCTTCCTCAGTGGGTGTCATAGCTCTAGGACATCAGCCAGACCTGAGCATGCCTCTCTCTGTCCCTGAGACATGGAGTCATCATCGATGCTCAAATTACAGTGGGATTTGTCATGAGACAAAAATCAGAAAGATAATGTCACTAATCCTTTCTAAAGATTTTCAGGTAAATGAAAAGGTTCTCAAATTCACATCTACAGATAGTATAAAGCAAAGTGTGACATAAAATATACACAGGTCTAACATGTAGAAGACAAATAAATTTAGCCCCATAGGCAGATAAGACTCTTGAAAAGACTTACCAAAGGACACACATGGAGAAATGAGGGCTCGATATTTTCTAACTCCCTATTTACTCTTCATATTCTATAAATACTGCCTTGCCAATCCTCTTAAAACTACTTGAAAGCTTATAGTGCCTATCCTCCACCTACATGCTGATTCTTGTTCTAAATACAGACAGAATTCTGCTCAAATTCAGCCAGTAATAGAAATATATTACACCTAATATAATTACTTTTGTCTTTTAAAGTTCTGGGTTACTTGTTTGGAATTTACAGGATTGTGTTTTCTTCGGTGAAAGCTGGGAGAAAAATACCTGCCTGGGTCTGGGGAAACTAAGGGAGTGCGGCTAGTTTCTTGCTCAAGTTTTCTAGAGCAAGAAAGGCCTTCTCCCCATTGCTTCCTTGTCAGCTCCCCCCAGTACCTTCACAGTGTGTCTGGGAAGCCAGGAGTTATGCTCAATGGATTTCCCTGACAGATGTGCAGAACTGAAGCCTAGGTTAGCAACATAACAAATGCTTGACAGATGTCTAGAGGATTGCCTGCTTGATTCCCATCCCAAATAGATGTGGAGTTGGGGACAGAACCATTATGTGAGTCATTCTTTGTGCCATCAAACTCCCAGTCCACAGTCCAGAGCAAAGGAAGAGTTGTTGAATCAATTACGTAATGGACAAAATGCATCCAGATGCTTCAGTACTCCCCGTTCTTTCCTCAAACACTCAAAGAAGAGCGATGAGTGGACATTTAGCCGCAATCGGAGTTATAATTTCTAGGACTTCAAGCTTAATGGTAAGAAGGGAAAGGTGAACATGATATGCTTTCATGTTCAATCAAAACATCTACAGGGGCTGAGGTGATGGCTCAGCCAGTCAAGTGTAACCATAAAGACCTAGGTTGAACCCTAAAATTTATATGAAATATATACCTGTACATATGAAATATGTACCTATGTACCTGCAACCCCAAAGCTGAGGGCAAGGGTATGAGGCTCCTGAAAGCTCATTGACCAGCCAACCTAGCTGAATCGTCAAACTCAAGGTTCAGTATGAGGCCCTGACTCATAACTTATAGCAGAGATCAATTGAGGAAGATACCTGATATTGACTTCTGTCTTCCACACATACATGCAACATATGTGCACATGCACACTCAGACACATACATGTGTATACACACACAGAAACATACAAGTGCCCACAAACCAAAGTTAAAAACATGAGAAATGTCACTTAAGTAGCTAAATGGCATTTTCACTCAGAGCACATTTTCTTAAACCTATTTACTTTTCAATCTCAGAATAATAAGTAATAAACAGGATGACATTAATAGATACTTCTGAAGTCTTAGCACATTACTGCCTGATAAAATGTGCTCCTTAACATAGAAAGCTGAGTGACATCATCAGCCTTTTAATGAAGCCCCAAACCACAGCAGAAAGTTTTGTAAATTACAAATTAGTGAGATTTTTATGAAAGTTAATAATGCTGGTGTTCACCTGTGAACTTCATGTCATTTTCCAGGATTGTTTGAGCTGCTGTAATGAGGCCAAGGTTACAATTTTTGCTTTATTGGCGGTTTAATAGGGCAAAGACCACCTAATCAGCACTTGAGTCATGGCCCCCACGCTTGCATTCAGAACGAGCATGCTAAAATAAGGAAGACACTGTGGGATTTCACTGCACCCGGATGGGCTGTACATGTGAGCACAACCTGATCATGTATCGGAAAACTTCCTAGAGTAAGAAGATAACCTTCTCTTAAAATTAAGTGACCCTTGAGAACCTGCATGAAGAAAAGGGCTCTCTTGGCTTTTCTTCTATCCGAAGAACTATTCAAAATAATATTTTAATTTATTATTAGTATCTGAATAAAAAGCATGCATATCATATTTAAATTAGCATGCATACTTATTTGAAAATGCATAGGAAGTTTTTGAAATTTTGCTTTCTTTCAAAATTTACAACCATTAAACATATTTCTGCTGTCCTTTTAAAGTAATTCTGGTTGTTTGTGATAAGACTGGGAACCTGACTTGCTTCCTGAAGAAATACTGGTTTGAGAGCATCATTGGGACATTTTGATCTGGGATCAGTTGATTCAAAGTGGGCCTATGTGTGACTAAGCCTCAGAAAGTCCCTAAAAAAAATCCTTGAAAATGTGTTCAAAGGAGAATTTTTAGCTTTGGCACTACTACAGTTTTGAACCAGATAATGATAATCCTTTGTTGTCTGTGGGTGTAGAACATTTAGTATGACCATGGCCTTTTGATGTTGCTAGCACAGTTTCAATGATGACTATCAAAGATGTCTCTGAACATTATTACCACATCTGCAAAGCACATTGACGGAGAGGTCATTCATTTTCATCAGAATTCAGAACAGGTCAAGAAAGGCACCAGCTTCAGTGTGGGCAACACAGACATGTGTGATCATTTATTCCTTGAAAATTCCCCAGGTTTCACCAAAAAAAAAAATCCAACCCATAACTGGCACCCACATGCCAGGCAGAATAGCTGGTCATGGCTGGTACTCACCCGTCAAACAGAGCAGTGGGTTTTCCCCATGTTTCTCACTGAGATATGTGACATGTGAAGGTCCATCCATTCCTTGGGAAGCTGTGTTTCAAATCTCCCAACTACCAAATGGCTTCAGAAAGTTTAGTGGTCACATTTAAAGATCAGTAGCCTTGTTAACCTCTTACGTTGACTGCAGTCAAGGACTCCACTCTTTCCATCTTGATTTGACTCTCCAGTCCCTAACTCATGGCTGGACCTATCCAACCTCCGTGCATCGGATTAAGCGAGGTGTAAATCCCATACTGTCAGTGGGAGTTCTTTCTTCATAACCTCATGGGAGGAACGCTGCTCTGGAACTGCTCCCAGTGCCCTGATTTTTCCAGACAACTAATTCTAAACCTATTGCCCCAGAGATCCACTCCAGATGTGGTAGAGTCCATTGAGCCCCTATTGCAATGTGGACTTGGAGTGCATTGCAGTGGGTTCTCTCTTGGCTCCATATGGGTTTGGCCCCATGTGCAGGTTATGGGTGTCCTGGGAGATATGAAGCCTGCGTTGTCTCTTTAGCTCCTTCTCTGAAACTGGTCAAAGAGGGAATAATTACCCTGCTCTCCTTCCCCTTTGTCACTAAACCTTCTATATTTGATTCTTTTCCACATCTAAGTTTTGGAGGATAAAATCCCTCCGGGGTACTTCTGACACTAACCACCATCCAATAGACCCCCTCCTGTTCACTCCTTCTCAAACTAGAGATGCTTCCCAGCTAAGTATTTTGTGGGAAAATACAAAGAGAAGCAAAATAAATTAGGGAAATGCAAAATTTGCATTCTTACAGATGTCATACACTCTTTTCTGGTGGTCTGTGATAACTGGAAGCTTTACTAGTTTTTCTCATCTTTATATTGATGCAGACTGGAAAACTTTCACCTTTCTCAGTTTTTTATTTTGTTGTTGTTGTTGTTCCTGCTCTTTTCTAGAGTTGTAGCTCCCCAATGCTGGGGTTTTTGTACAAAGCACCGCAGTCAACATGAACATCTCAACGTGCTAGACCGGGAGGAGGAAAGAGCAGCCTTTCCCATGCAGTCATCAAGGACCCAGTTGGTGGCAATCCTGTCATCTTATCACAGAGTTCCATAGTGGCTAAGGTGCTCTCCATGTATTCCACGGGAGGGAGGAGCAGGAAGGAGCATGCCTGTGAGGTGTATGTAGGACAAGCTGTGAAGCCATGCCCTGGATAGAACAGTCGCCTGTACACCAACTCCAAGGCTTCTTGAGAAGCATTGCCTTGCTGTATCTCCAAAACATGTGTTTACATAGGCAGCTTTATTACAGCTGCCTACCAACATGAAAATATTTTAAAACGCTCAAATTCTTCTGGCAGGGCCAATAGAATGGGTCTCGTGGAAAAAAGAAGGACACCATGCCACAGTTAGATGCTACAGCCATTGTGTAAGGAACATGGTCATGCAACACACACCACCATCTTGCTGAGTTTTATGCTCCCGTACCTACTAGTAAAATAGATTATTTCTAGTCCTCCAGGGACTAGTCAACCAATATCTTCTATGGCTGAATGTGAATGGGAAATTCCAGGTCACATTGCTTCCCCAAGAGCAAAAGGTGAGCTAGGAACATCTTCTAATTTTATCTTTTGTGAGACAAGATTCCAAAGGCTAGACATCTGTCTGAGCACTTCTATTTATTATTATTGGTATGAAGGAAATGCTGTATTGTTACAGGAAAGTTCTACGCTGTGGAGTGAGATTTAAGAGGCAGTTCAAGCAGGAAAAACACTTCAAAAATTATTCAAAATAATCAGTCATTATGATGAATATAAGATGGTCATTTTCAGATGGGATTAGACAAAACAAAATTCAGTCGTGTATTACTTACCAGAAGACATCTTGTAACAAGAGGATTAAAAGGGTGGCAGATGCTCAGTACCACCCGAAACTAAGCTCACACATTAAGCAGATGCAAAGGAAGGTATCATCTCACATGTAAAGAGGTTCAATAGCAAAAAGTTCAGTTCACTGAAAATATGCAACAAATCCAAGCTTAAATATGCTGAATGTGATGGTGAGTTTTAATCATCGACTTGACACAGCTTAGAATCACCCGAAAAGACAGGCTTAGCGAGGGACTGGCTAGAGCAATAGTGAGAACATCTGTAAAAAGTGGCTTGATTGCCTTACTTGAGGAGGGAAAGAGGGCAGCACGATTCTCGGGGCTGTTCAGGAGTAGCGAAAGCTAGATGAGCACTGAGCGTGCATGCGTTCACGTTCCTCCACTCTTGACCATGCACGTGAGGTGACTAGCTCCTTAAGTTCTCACTGCCTTGATGTCCCTGCAGTGATGGAATGTAACCGGAAACTGAGAACCAAAATAAACCCTCTCTCCCCTAAGCTGTTTTGCATCAGTGTTGTTATTTTTACTTTTTTTTTTAAATCACAGCAACAGAAAGCAATCTAGCACACCTAGAAAATCGGCTTAAAATTGAAGGGAAGTTTGACTGAATTGTACAAACATCGTAACAAATTCTGTACACTGTCAGTTTTTATTGTAGGTCTCAGCAGTTGTACCAAACCACCTCCAAATGAAAAAAAAAATAAGTAAAGATTGACAATACTGGGAAACGCAACCTAATATAGATATAAATATCGAATCCTGCCCATACCCTTGACTCTACGAGAAAGTACAGCAGCATCTCTACCCAGACATCCACTGTCTCCATTCTCTGCTCACTCAGGGATGACGTCTTTGCTATGGTGCAAAATTTGAAAGCATTTCCCAGACTCCCTTAACAGGCTAATTCCCTGGCCAGCCCTGCAGTGCACCTTGCCCTCCTGCAGGCACTGAACCTAACCACCCATGCTCTACATGAAGCTGGCCCCTGCCTTGAGCATTGCTCATCTTGCCTTCTTTATCTTCTTCCAATAGGCTTCTTTTCTCCGGTCTCCCTGTGTGGGAGAATTATCAGTGGTACCATAGCTGTGACCTGCGCTGCCCCGGAAGTCTTTCCCTCCTCTTTCTCCCCTCAGCTTTTCAAGCTTTATAGTGAAGGTCAATCTCCCGCTGTCTCTCCTTATTCTCAAATAGTGTGTTTATGACTTTCACAGACATCATTGCTCCACTGAAACTGTTCTTGTCAAGTCCTCCTATGCATGGCTGTATCTGGGGCTTGTTCTTGAATTATTATTTTACTGTGTCATTATTCAGCCTGACCCAGGTGACCATAGTTCTTCTTTAGTCACTTTTCCTGTTGCATTCAAGGACACCAAGCCCCTTGACCTCCCTCTCACCGTACAGATTTGTTTTTTCTGAGCCTCAGTCTCTCACTGCTTCTGGGTTTCAACTTGGAGAAAGCCTGGGATCTCAGCCACGGGTCTTCATTCCTCATTTTTTATACCAATCTCTTTCCTTTAACAGCCTCTTCCAGTCTCAGAACTCGAGCACTACCTGTATGCTAATGACATCAAACGTCTACCTCTGACACGGGAGCATCTCCTTAAGTCTACACCTTATATATCCTGCTGCCTTCTGCACAGCTCCCTGAAAGAGCTCAATGGCATTGCAAACCCAGAATGTCTAAAATGTAACTGACGCTCTCCCCTATGAAACTTAACTCACTCCAGGGATGATTCTATCCCTCCATGAGCCTGGGAAAATCCCATGGCCCTTGATCCTCCTATCCCATATCACCATTATGATGTCAGGTAATGTGTTTGGCTCTGTCGTTAAAATCTATCCAGAATTTAACTACTTCTTGGTGCCAACCATGTTTTTGTTATGGTTCCAAATGACCATTTTCTCCTCTGAAGGTTCCATGATCCTCCTGACTGACTTCCTACCACCCTTCTCTTTTTAGTCTGTTCTAAACAAAAGGCCTGTTTAAAAACTTAGAAACTCACATCATTTTCCTGCCCCTTCTCTCACTCATTTACAGTAAGAGGCAAAGACCTTTCACTACTCTAGATTATGTCCCTTAACCTCTGGCCTCCTGTAACACATTCCATACTGTTCATAACTTACAATCGCACTGTCCTCCTTGCTGTCCTGTGAACCAAATATATTATAAAATTCCTACCTACCAATACCTGCTCCTATGGACTCCATTGTCTCTCTTAGGTACTGAACTTAGTTCATTTCTGTTGCTGTGATAAAACACTGACCAAAAGCAACTGAAGGGAGGAAAGGCTTTATTTGCCTTACAATTTTAAGTTAGAGTACATCGTTTCAGGGTGGCCAAGGTGAGAACTCAACCAGTCAGTCACATCACAGCCGCCATCAAGAGCAGAGAGAAATCAAATGTATCCTTGATCCATTAGCACTCAGGATTTAGAACCTAGGGCATAAGATGGTGCTGCCAGCATTCAGAGTTGGCCTTCCCACATCCATGAGCAATTAAAACAGACCCTCACAGACGTTCTCACAGACCAATCTGATCTAGATAATTCCTCATTCAGCCTCTCTTTTCAGGTGATCCCTGATTGCATGAAGTTGGCAGTGAAACTAATCAGTAAAGATATTGTTAATGACTATTTCTTCTGTCTGAAATGCTTTTCCCTCAGAAATCTATATAGAACTGAAATGGGGGTCATTGCAGTTAAGTCATTATGCAGAATGAAACACACACACACACATACACACACACACACACACACACACACACACACACACACACACACACACACACACACACACACACACACACAGGCAAAGCCCTAAAGCCAAAACAAAGAGTATGAAGAGAACATGCATTTAATATTGTTTGGAGTAAAGATAGAATGTAACGAGAATTCAGTAGAAGCCGTTTCACAAAAACAAAAAATCCTCAATTACCAAAATCAGATTTCAAAATAGTGATAAAGCTGAAGGGATGACTCCATGTTCTTCCTAGAAAAACAAGGGGATCCCCAGAAACCATGGAAAATCTAGGTGAATATAGCAGCCTTGCTTCAATTCCAACCTTGGAAGGCATGGGCAGGGATCCGCAGAGCAAGTTGTTACACAGTGACCTCTGGATTGCGCTGAGAGACCCTGCCTCAAAAGAACGAAGTGGAAGATGGATCAAAGAAGACTCCCAACGTCCACAGGAGGCTTCCACTTGCACGCACGCCACACGTACCCACAACAACAGGAAAGATGTGGTAAGAGGCCCCAGTCTCTCTCTGCCACCGGTAACTTTCCTCTCCATCATATTAGACCCTTTTCTCCTAATTCAACGACCTCATTGACACCAGACATTGAATTATTTCTAGAACTCTTTATTTTTAAAGATTTATTTATTTATTATGTACAGTGTTCTATCTGTCTGTATGCTTGCTGGCCAGAAGAGGGCACCAGATGTCATTACAGATGGCTATGAGCCACCATGTGGTTGCTGGGAATTGAACTCAGGAC
>LOEQ01007631.1:76074-109287 GCA_001685075.1 Bramus lutescens | reverse complement strand
CCTCTGGAAGAGCAGGCAATGCTCTTAACCACTGAGCCATCTCTCCAGCCCCTATTTCTAGAACTCTTAAGCTCAGGCATTAACGTTTCCAATTGCTAGACCACAGTGTATATACTCAGACAGCTCACAGTCTTCGCTTTCTCCAGAACCCTCACGACACAGCCCCAGCACTTTCTCACTGACGATGGCCCCTGCCTGGGTCAGCACCTCTGCTGTCCAGCAAACCTTGCACAGTCTGCTGACAAAGGCCCTCATCTCCCTTTCTTCTTATCCAGCCCTGATACACTGCCAGCCAAATCCCAGTTGTCAGTCTATGTTCCTCCTATATGCAGTTATATATAACTACTAGTATAAAGAATGCATTGTGTTTTGCTTCATTTCAGATCACAGATCAGATGGAGGTGCTCAATAAATTCCAGAAGCCCTACTCAGTTGCTCAAATACGCTTCCCTTCCTCTTTCATTTCCTCTCCTCCCTGAGCTCCCAGGCCTTCCTTAGCATTTACCTCATTCTCAGGGGATGACCCTGCTTCACACTTCACAGGTCTCAGGTTGGATGAGCCATCTCCTCCCTCTCTCCATCCAAGGGCCCTACACTTGACAACTCCCCTGCTAAGGAAGGTCTGCTCTGCACAGGGGCTCTTCATCCAATGGCTTTTTACCATCAGCACATCTTACTCCTTTGCATCCTTTCCGACCGTGCTGCCGTCCCACGCTAGCAAAGCCATCCCATCCTCATCATCTTCTGTCTAGGAATTCCCAACAAAAGAAACAAAGGGTCCACCTGATTTGACTGCGCAAACCCATCCAGCTTCCACTCTCTCTCCACTCCTTCGCAGGCCAACTGCTTCACACATTTTACGTATCTCGTCCTGTCCTCTTTCTCCCTTTCCATCCTCTCTTGCACTACAGTGCTTTGACTTTTGCTCCTTACTACTCTAGTTAAGGTTGTTTATGTCAAAGCCATCACCACCCTCCATGTTGCTCGATTCTCGGGCTGTTCCTCTGCCTTCGTCTTACACACCAGCGGCATTGCCCAGGAGGTCAGTTCCTTTTCCTTGACATAACTCCTGCATTACCT
Source organism: Bramus lutescens (assembly GCA_001685075.1). Taxonomy (NCBI): domain Eukaryota; kingdom Metazoa; phylum Chordata; class Mammalia; order Rodentia; family Cricetidae; genus Bramus; species Bramus lutescens. The sequence goes on along the minus strand of LOEQ01007631.1, from coordinate 108,207 downwards.
CACCAGCCTCTCCCGCTGATCCTCTTTCTCTGTCTGTTTTAGAAAGCACGTGGTGTTACTTGAAGCATGTCCCAGGCTTCTTTGTTGTGGTTTTTGGAAGAAGATTCCTTCTACTAAGCAAAGAAATGAGTTGGTTTTCTTCTATCCCTCGATGAACATTGCTCAGATTGCATTTCTCTCTACACCTCCATGGGCTTCATCTTCACACAAGCATTAGAAAAGCACTATTGGCTCTTTCTGTCAATTGCATCCACATTCTCTTAGCCACAGTGTGGCACTACATTTACTTCATCTTTGATTACCAGATCCTTGCACCTCTGACTTGCCATGTTGGTTTTATGACATACTAATTTGTCTTTATTTAAAATTTCAAAGAAATTCCCACATGGATCCCAGATGTTGGCCATTTAACTCAAGAAGGTGTTCCCTCATTACACAAATGTGGTATGTGTCTAAAATATTGGCATTGTTTAGTTTATGAATTACTTAAAATAACTATATCACAAAAACAATGGTTCATGTGTGAGTCATAAATTAAACAATGCCAAATTTTTATGTGTACCGCATTTGTATAATAAGGAAACACCTTCTTGGATTAAATCGTCAACATCTGGAATCCATGTGAGGGCTTTAAAAAATTAGTATTGCATTTTCTTAAACTTTTCCTGTGCATAAAAAAATCCAAAATGAAGGTAATTTTACAAAAATATCCTGCCCAAATATCCTTACAAGTAGTGTATTGCTTGGCTGATATAAAAGCTTAAATGAAAGCAATGCAAGCTAAATTACAACAGAAGAATGCCAAGGAAGGCTGTCCCTCACTTTTATTGATTCTGGACCTTGTACTATGATACACATTGGGGTAAAATATACTGGTCCTGTAATGATCTGCCATGTTTAAACACTGAGTCCTGTGAATCTGACTTCTTTTGAGAAGAATGCCTTTGGGGATGCAATCGAGTTTAAGGATTTTGAGACATGATCTCTCTGGATTTGGTTTGATCCAATGGCAGGTGTCCTTACAAGGGAAAGGCAGAGAAAAAGCTGTGACACAGAAGAGAACATCTAGGGGACACCATCTTAAGAGAGTCAGGTAGAATCATATAAATTAAATCATGAGTCACCAAGAGCTTGTAGGGTCCTCTCCTTCCAGTAATACCATTGTGTGTGTGTGTGTGTGTGTGTGTGTGTGTGTGTGTACCTCGTACATTAATTATACCACTATATCTTATTCAAACCTGACATGCCTGATTTTTCAACTTCAGTTAATATGAAGTACCTGGATGGTTTTGTTTTGGGTTTGAGTAATACTCAGGGTTCCCTATCTCTCTGGTAACCTTGGAATGTTATGATCTCAAACACTTCTCAGAAAGCCCATAATTTTTATTACTTAAGCAACCTCGAGGAAAGAACCATGAAACTCTGCTAGTTGTACATGCTGTGGGCACACAAGCCTTATCGAATCACTCAAAGCAATGGCGGAGCTGGGCACACCAGCCTTACTGAATCATTCAAAGAGATGGCAGAGGTGAGCACACCAGCCTTATTAAATCATTCATAACAGTGGCAGAGGTGGGCACACCGGCCTTATTGAATCATTCAAAGCTATGGTGGAGGACATAACTCTGAGTTTGAATCCTACTCACTTTGACTCAAAACACTGACTCAATAATACAGACAGTTGGGTAGTGTAGCAAGCTGACCACAAAGCACAAGCAGAGAGAAATAGACTACCACCCTATACTGCTGCTGGCTCTGTTGAAGGCCAAGTATGCCCATCTGCTTGGACTTTAAATGGAGTACATTCGGATAGGCTTCAGAGTGGGTTTTTAAAGGATGCTGACCCCTTAGTATGTTTGGTACACCTTGATACTGAAGACCCCTGAGAGTATAAGACCAAGTTTCATTCATCTGATGAAATTTTTTTATTAAAAACACAATAGATCATTTTTCTGAAGAGCAGGGTCCGGTGATCATTCTTTCCACATCCCATCATCTTCTGGCCCATTCCAGGGTTTACCCCAAGAATTAAAATAGCTACAGTAGAACAATGTAGTCATCATAGTTTTGAGTAATTTTTTAATGATGTGGGGAAATGGTCTGGGAACAAGTAGAATAAAAAAAGCAGGGAAACTTGATAAACACTGCAAACCAGATCTGTTTAGGCACATGTATTTACATGCTCACACAATAAAATGTAGCTGAAAATTATCATTCTCCAGAGGACTGTCTGCTGTAATTTCATGACTTTTACTTTGTTGGTTGTTTTCAAATGCATTTATTTAAAACCCAAAAAGTAAAAAAATAAAAAAAGAAAACACAGTGTAACAAAGTAATAGGACCATTGTGGATTGGGTACCATGTCATTGTGGTAAATACTTGAGAAAAGGTTTGAAAAAAGATATAAATTAATCCTGCAGTAGTTTCCTTATGTATTCAAGAATGCATCACCCCGATTTCTCCCACTGACATTCCTCTTTTCCTATAGGGGCTTAAAAAAATGAAACTGGGTTCACTGTGGACAAAGGTAGCTAGTAAATTATTCCTGGAAGCCATTCTGACTCCTGACTCTTGTAACAACACTGTCTGGGAGGAATGGCGGACGCCGTGTGCTTTCTGATTAGCAGAGCATTAAGAGGGCTCTTGTTGCAAAGAGAAGTGAGGTTTGGAGGATGCTAGCTTTCTCCTTTAAAATTACTGGAGCCTTCCAGGAGTAACATGGACGATGTCAAACACTGTACGGCAAGGCAACTAATTTAGATGCTCTTGGGAGACATGGACCTTTTTTCTTCCTCGTATTTATCTATTTTGAGGGTAGGAAAATGGCTCATACATCTGCCTAGTAGGTTCTGAAATAAAGAAAGAAAAGCACTGGGGTAAGACTTCAAGTGGTTGGACATACAGCCCAGCAAACTTTAGAACACATGAACTATGTTTAATTGTGTCAAAGGCCATGAGACCTTCACAGTATAGCTGGGTCCTACTGAACACTAGGAAGAGCATAGTTTAGAAATGGAGATATCAGAAAGGTTGTTGAGGGTATAGGATATTTATAATTTTATATTTAAAGTAAAAAAAATGTATTGATTTGGGGTAGTCAAGTGGGAGTTTGGATGCTGGAGGAGGGTATGCTAGAGGAGTCTGGGAGTCACGGTGTGGTCATGAGAGTGAGTTTTAAATCCTGAGGATCACGTGACTAAAGAATTGGTTTTCTTGTTTATTATTAAAAATATAGAGATGTCTATTAAACATTAGTGATAATCATCTTTATTGTCTCCAATAAACCTAGAAATACTGATAACTACATTCAAAAGTTGCAGTTTCCTGTTGAGTTTGTCTTACCATCTTCAATGTGTATCTTTAACCACGGCTTGTTCGATTAGGACAGCTGACCTGCTCAAGTTCACTTACACTGGGATGCCAAAAAGGCCAGAAGATGAGAATTTTTACAACCATAATTAATTTTTTGACATCTAAGTCCAAATTTTACATTATTTGAAAAATTAATATTTGCTCAGATTTTTTCTCCATATTAAAAAAAATGAATTTACTCCTTGGAGAGAACTGCTTTCTGCTAAGGCATTTAATGAGCATTTACATACATATACACACACACACACACATATGTACACATATTCAGAGCAGGCTGTGGGTTGATGCTGGCTTTTATTCTTTCGGTCCTACCGTACCTTCTGGGAGGTTCTATTCCACTTATACACTGAGCCTCAGTCTAGGGCTAAATAAGAAACAGTAGCCTGGCTCTCCTAAGGCATCAACTCAGATATCACGCCAAGCTGTTAGTTTAAGGCAGTGTTGAGACACACACGAACTGGCTTTAATCCAAATGTTACAGGCTAATGGTTCTTTTAGATGAGCATGGAGCATACTCCCTTCAGATGGCGCTAGTGAGTCTATCCTTGTCTCCAGCGTCCTTCTCAGGACACAAATACATGGCACCTGGGAGTGAATTTGCTTCCGGTACCCCTGAATTCTCCTGGGTCAGTCTTTCTGCAGGTTCTGGAGAATTCTCCCTCCAGCTGGGACTTGAGTGCGGCTGGGAGACTTCCCATATTGCCGGGCACGGAGGAGGGAATCCCACAGCGGGCCGTGCGAGCCGGTCTTCTTGAAGGCTGGCGTCTTGAAGGCACCTGTTGGAGAGCACTTCCTTTTCTTTGGAATTACGCCATTTCATCCTTCTGTTCTGAAACCAAATCTTCACCTATGGGTAAAATAATTAGAAAAAAAAACCACTTATTCCAAGTATAGCACTTAGGTGTTTTACTCATTTCTTTTATTCTGGCCTCACACATGCTAGGCAACCACATTTTCAATGGTCAGTGTCTTCTACTGCACATTCTACAGAATTCCCTACTCTGAGAGCCTAACTGGAACATCCGTCCCTGTGGCTTTTCCTGTGGGTTCCTTCAGAAGCACCTAAGAGATCAACATAACATCCCATGGACACCTCCAAACAGATGGTATAGTAATCACATTCTTTATTTTTGGTGGATTTTGAAATTAATTTAGTTTTAAGTATTTTTAAACATTATTTAATCTATGCTAATACATTTATTCAAGAAAAATTGACTAGTATAGCACCCGTGCGTTTTTACTTGGGGGATATTATGCTGTGTTGGTTGGTTGAGAAGGGGGAAGGTGTGTATGTGTGTGTGATGTGCTTGCATGTGTATTATACACATCTGTGTATTGCAGGCTGTGTGTATGTGGGGTGTGTGTGTGTGTGTGTGTGTGTGTGTGCGTGAACCACAGATGACTTTATGGTTTGATGAGATATTCACTTCACATCTAAGGATACTGGGGTTTGGCAGGATTAACCAACTCAAGATCACACAGCAGAGCAAAGTGAAGAACTTAAGGCCCTGCTATCAGGCTGTGTTGACACACAGACCTGACCACAAGCTCTTAACATTAAATTAACAATACATTTTGTAATGCTTTGATAAATGTGGGCTTTATGCAGCTTCCAAGTTTTGAATACTCCCAGGATTTATCCAACTATGATAATTAGTTTCTATAAATAAGAATTGATTGTAATTAACCCAGAAGGTGGCTTGATCTGAATCATAACTTCCCCCACCACACCGGAATGTGAGTCTGCAAATTAACTGCCCTATTCATGAGACACTCAGTCATCCGTCAGCAGAAGAATCCCCAACTATTTCCCTGACATTTTAAAAGCAGGAACATTGTCGCTACACTCCACCTTTGCACTAACAATTTACACTCTCAGTTTGAAACAACAACAAAACCCTAGTTAAACTCAGTGGTTCTCAAAAAATGAATGCTTGGAAGGTTATAGGGCAAATAGGGTATAAAGAGAGGAACTAGAAAAGGGCAGGCCTGACAGGCCTCAGAAGATACCATGTACTTGTATGGAACTGTCATTTATAAAAGTCTTCCATTAGAAAAAACTTTTACTCAAGAAAACTATTATTAAAATATATGAAGCAAGAGGGCTGGGGATGCGTCTCAGTAAATAGAGTGTGTCCCTAGCATGTGTGAGACCCGCATCAAATCCCACAACCACACAAAACAAACACGGTGGCACATGTCTGCAACCGCAACACTCAGGAGGTAGACACAGAAAAATCTGGAGTTCAAGGCCATCTTTGGTGGGTTAGGAAGTTTGAGGTCAGCCTAAAGCTACATTAGATTCTATTTTTAATCACACACACACAAAAAAAAAATGGAGATGGTCCTTCTACACTGACTAAACAATCTCTTCAACTTTTCCTTTTAAATGACTGCACAGGGCAATCGACTCCAGGAAACCAAGTTAGTGTCAATGATCGCTGTGTCAGCTATGATGCTCAGGGTACAGCTTTTGCTAAGAAAACAGTTAAAGCTCGCATGCCAGGACACTCGCTTCTACTCTGGCTGCATTTATAATTAGCAGCAGCTATTTGCTCCTGGAGAGCTTGCCAAGTTCTTCTTGTGCATTTTCACTGGGCGAGTGCTGTTCCCATGGATGTGTCTGCTTTGTTCAAGGCAGTCATTTTCTTTCATTCTTCTTTTTTAGTGCACACGTGTGTGCACGCATGTCTGTGTGTATTGTTTCTGTTTGTATGCATGTGTGCATGTGTGTGCATCCATGTCTGTGTGTCTGTGTGTATATGTATCTGTGTGTGTCTATATGTCTGTTGTGTGTCTGTATGTATGTGTCCATGTGTGTGTCTTTGTGTATGTGCCTATATGTGTGTGTGTGCCTGTGTATGTCTGTGTGTGCATCTCTGTGTGTATGTGTCTGTGTGTGTTTGTGTATATGTGTTTGTGCGTGTGTCTGTGTTATGTCTCCTCTGTGCATCTGTGTGTGTGTGTCTGTGTCTCTGTGTGTGTCTGTGTGTATGTGACTACGTGTGTCTGTGCGTATATGTGCCTGTGTGTCTTTGTGCATGTATCTATGTGTGTATATATCTGTGTGTCTGCATATGTGTCTGTGTCATGTCTGTGTGCGTGCGTGTGTGCATATGTGTGTCTGTGTGTGTGTATGTCAATGTGCATGTGTCTGTGTGTGTGAGTATTTGCATGTGTGTGTGGTGTGCATGGAGAGAGAGTGACAGCGGGATACAGAGACAGAGCTTGACTTAAGTAATCTCTTAGTAAAAAGCCATGAAATAGTTTCTTCACAATCAATGGACAAATACATACATTTAGTGAAATACACACGAGTCAAACCTCTCTCAACAGGCACAAAAACAACCCCAAGTGGGTTAAATAGCTAAACATAAAAAGAAAGCTACAAAAGCTGTAGAAGAAACTATATGAGATTGTAATTATAGTCTTGAGGACACAAGTTCTTTTTAAAGAAAATCATAAAACACTGAAGACGATAAAGCAGAGAAGTCAGAGCTGGCTACATAAAACTCAGAAATTTCTGTACAAATGAACACACTGTAAACAAATAGAAAACAACAAAATACTCAAAAATTAAAAGTAGGAATCTGGGAGATATTTGCATAATATTAGGCAAAGGGAGATATTTGCAAACATTTTATATATATTATCTAGAATATCCAAATATAGAAAATAATCAAGATCATCAATAGATGAGCAGTTATGCGGATATAGTACATCCATATAATGGAATATTATTTGGTTTTAGAAAGAAAGGTAATTCTGAAACTTGTAACAATATAGATGAATCGAGAAGATATTATGTTAAGTAAATTAATCCAATTAATAAAATGCTGCTTGATTCCACTAGTACAAAAGTCTTTTACTCTTAAGTCTCTAAATTACAATGGAAAGGAGAATGGTAATTGGCAGGGCTTGGGGTAGGAAAGGGAGGACACATTGAGAGCTGACACAGAGGTTCAGTGTTACAGGATGGAAAAGTCCCTGGAGATGAACTGTGGTTACACCTATGTAACGGTGTAAATGCACGTAGTGCCACTGACATTAGATATATACACGGACATTTTAACTCTCAAATCCTCTTTCTGGATCCCTCTTACAAAACTTCTTTTGCTTGTTTGTTTGTTGTTTGTTTTTTGAGACAGGGTTTCTCTGTGCAGCCTTGGCTATCCTGGAACTCATGCTATAGACCAGTTTGTCCTTGAGCTCACAGAGATCTGCCTGCCTCTGCCTCCCGAGTGCTGGAATTAAAGGTGTGCACCACTGCCTGGCTACAAAACTTACCTTTTAAGCACACAAGGAAATGCAATGCTGAAACCCAGAAGTAACTTGAAGATTGGAATGTCTTATGTATCTACAGGATGATATGTAATGAGGTTCACTTGAGAGAAAATGGAAAAGATCTACATCTCAGACACAAAGGACTCATCCTGTAACACTGAGAAAAGGAACAGAACGGTCCACATGGCTAATTATCTTAATCATGACAGCCAAAGCTGGGAGAAATTCACATGACTGTCATGGGCAGATTGGCTCGTGTTACAGCATGAAACGATGATCCAACAAAGTAGAGCAGAAACACATACCGCAGGATGAAGACTCTCCGCTAACAAACAAAGTTACATACACATACAAAGAACTCGTACTAACTAGATCTATTTACACAAGGGGCAGAAATGTACTGCACTCATCTATCTGGCTGGGGACGGGGATGGTGTGTGGCCTTGGAGAACACATTCTAAGAGGTGCTATCAGGTCTTCCCACGTCTACTGCTTGATCATCATTGTAGTTGATCATAGTAACAAGATGACAAACAAGCAAGCAAAAGAAATTCTGTAAGAGGGATCCAGAAAGAGGATTTGAGAGTTAAAATGTCCGTGTATATACTGCAAATTCTAAGAGATTAAAAGTCTTCCAAAGAGTCTTAGATAAACCTAGATACTGATTTATATAAAATTTCTGCTCATATGAGTCCTTTTATTGCAAGCCCTTTATCCTTTATTATTTTGAAAAGCCTTATCAACCTTATGGTTTGTGAGAAGCCAAAAAAGACACACAGAGCCCATTGCACTGGTGTATATAGGTGGTCATACACATAAACACTTCGAGTGCCAACTTTTTTGTAAAGTAAGGATAACACAATGAATAGCGGACACATCATAGGATCCTAGCAAGCATTAAAGTACATCAAATGTTGGATCACTGGTAAGCATCATGCATACATAAGCATAATTGCAATTTGTACATATTCACTCTGTACATTAATTTATTTTAAGAGTCTGATATTTTGGTAAATTGAACCAAGAAACATTTATAAATAGCAGGAATAATTGAGCTGGATTGGAGAGTGATGTGGGATTCCCCTCTATATGCTATGAATACCATTGGTTAATAAAGAAACTGCTTGGGACCTATATAAGAGCTATAGGGGAACAGAGATAAATGGGAAAAACTAAACTGAAGGCTGGGAGAAGGAAGGTGGAGTCAGGGAGAAGCCATGTAGCCCCGCCAGAGCTGGATAGAACTTTAGCAGGTAAGCTACAGCCACGTGGCGATACACAGATTAACAGAAATGGGCTAAATTCATATTTAAGAGTTAGCCAATAAGAAGCTAGAGCTAATGGGCCAAGCAGTGATTTAATTAATACAGTTTCTGTGTGATTATTTCAGGACTGAGCAGTCAGGAACCAACAAGCGGCCTCCCTCCAACAGGAGAGGTGGGAGATGGGCTTTCACTTTATTACATTGCTGATAAACGTGGAAGTTAATAAAATGCTTATTTATTTATTAAATGCTCTCCCAAATTCAATACAACAAAAATCCATTCTGAAATATCTGAGTTTTTAAAAAAATAAAATTAAGTGAAACTGTGTGCTTAGGCTTAAGAGGCAAATAAGAAAATCATTGGTTTCCTTGGTATGGAGAGAGTGTAGCCTTTCTGGTAAAGTATTAATGGCTATAGGATTTGATATCAAATGTCTCTGTAGAGTGCTGCACACATAGTCAGAGGTGGTCACACTTACCCAGCACACAGCAAGGTGGAATGCAACCTCTTCCATCTCTCAGCATCTGCCTCAAGCCGACAGACAACCCTGGGCTCCCTGCAATCCCAACTCATGTTATTTTCTCCCCTCTGATCCTGAATCTTCTCATCTCTGCCTGTGGTACTCCAGCAGAGAGCCCAGTGAGGTCCTTGCCACCCACACTGAGGCCCATCAAGTAGGTCTGTCACCTGACTTCCTGGGTTTGTGGACCTTGACAAGGCTGCTGTCTCTAGACATGGGAGAGGCATAGAAGGCCAGAACTCTATAAACAGCTTTGCAAACTACTGGCTCAGCCCCTCTAATGGTCTCACAAGTCAAAGCAAGCCCCCTAATGTTGCTATCTAACCTCTACTGGGTAGGTAACTTCCTGGAATGCCAAGAATGTAACAGCCCACCCAGCATAGAGTTACAACAAAGTGGACCCTGGAGAAACAGCCACTGATCCACTCATGTACAAAACTGCTGAGCCTCATTAAATAAACAGCAATCAATTAAGGCTATGAACTAATTACCCTCTACCACACAACATACCACTTTCTGCTACTAGAAAGCATTGGGAATGGCATGGTAGTTCGTGGAACAAACCATTTCCCCAGGGGAAGGAATCAAGGGAAAGGAGAATTTCACACACTAGGACATGTTTGACACAGTGTTCTTTACCCTTCAGCTCCTTCACAGCAATTCAAGATATCCTGGTGGATGTGGTTCTATTTGGAAAGCAGAGTGCCTGTTGTATTTCAACTACCATCATCCCCTTCAGCTCGATGTCTTTATTCTGGGTGTTTTTATGTGAATTTAACACAAGCTATAATCCTCTGAAAGGAAGGAACCCCAGTTAAGGAGAATCTTATGCCTCTAGAAGATCAAGCTGACGGCAAGTCTGTAGGGTATTTTCTTAACTAGCAACTGATGTTGGAGGGCCCAGTTCATTGTGAACAAGACCACCCCCGAGCTGGCGAAAGCAGGCTGAGTAAGCCATGTGAAGCAAGCCAGTAAGCAGCACCCCTCCATGGCCTCCACCAGCACCTGCCTCCAGGTTCTGGCCCTATTTGAGCTCCTACCCTGACTTCCTTTAATGGTAAACAGTGATATGGAAGTGTAAGTCAAATAAACCCCTTCCTTCTCAGATTGCTGGCTCATCAAAGCAATCGTAACCCTAGGACATCCTTGTATGGTAGACACCCTGCACAGCCACAGAGATGGTGAATCAAGGTTAAGACTGTCTGGGAAATCTAGACCCCAAACTGTTTTGCCACATGACGCTGGACCTACATTCAGTCTTCTGCATTTCTTCATCCAGAAGACGGACAATATTTCAGTGAACAAGGGTGTTCATTTGGAAGATGAAACACAAAAATGCTAATGTTCTGTGAGCCAACTAGCCATCTTGGGAGAATTCTTCACTCTCAAAATTTACATTCACAACTGTGTGGAGCATTAGTGAACAAGGAAGGTATACATGATGCTGCAGATATGAAAGGTGCAGAATAAGGACACCCATCCAGAGGGGCCCAGGAGTCTCACATTCACTCTCTGACTTTGGATTAAAAGTGAAAAGGAAGACAGATATGCAATTATTAGTACCTATTCATTTGGCATACAAGATATGAATAGGTACTAATAATTGCATATCTGTGGTGCCTAAATGAAGCACAGCTAATTTATCGATGTATCAAGAAAGGCAATAGCATGGTAGATATCACCTCAGCAGCTTGCTGTGGGATGATGTTCTTGTGCACTGTGAAGTTTTGTCACTCATATTGGTTTAATAAAATGTTGATTGGCCAGTAAAAAAAATAAGTGAAAAAGAAGACAGGAAAATCGGTTACAGCTTTTGAAGATAATTATTTAGTCTGTTTCACTGGGTATAATGATCATACACATGGACGTACATGGGCACACACAAACACACATACACATGAGAACGGGATGAGAATCATATGATGCATCCTCGATATTTCCCTTCATTTCAGAAAAGGGAAGGTTGTGGCTCAGCCTTGCCCTCAGCTTGTGGATTGGTCATCTCCACACAGGACTTGCCCTCAGCATGTGGCTCAGTCTCCACACAGGACAAGTCCTGTGTGTCTCCACCCACTGAAAATTCAGAACAAACACTTCAGAACACTCTGGGGCACAGTGCCACGCCTGGCACAAGACATTCATGCCAAACAACAAGCTGCACCATGCTGAAACCATGAATAGGAGGTGTCTTCCTCCTCGTGGGTACCTGTGACTCCTTTAGTCCCAAGCTGACAGCAAGTTTCCTTCTGTCTGTTTTGCTGATGTACTTCTGCTTCTGAAACATTCTCTCCAGAGCCTTTCTCTGGTCCTCTGAGAACACAGCTCTTCTTAAAATTCCCCTTCGTGCTTTGGAATTTGAGTCCTGGGTCAGCAGAGGCAGCCCGTGTTCTTCTCCTGGCAGAGAGATACAAAAGGACAGTAGGGTTAGAGAAGAGAAGCCCCTCTGACCTTCAGAGTGTTCACACCTCATAGTCAGCACCATGTCTGACTATTCTCTCTCTACAGCAAGAGCTGTGCTGCTTAAGCTCTCCAGGTCTTGGAGCTCTTTGAGGACCTAATAAATGCTGGTCATGGAAGGATGCTCCAAGGAGTCAACAAAACAGCACAAAATAGCTCAATGCCCAGCCCTATCAAGAGTCCCGAGAATCTGCCTCCCCCTTGATAGCTCACCTCGTCCATACGTGGATCCTATATATGCCACACCCATCACTGCCTAGATAAGGTGCTTGGAGTAACACAAGTCCCATTCTACGCCAAGGACACAAAGCTCATATGCCACCCAGATGTTTTCGGTTCATCCTGGCTCTTTCCTCTGTGTTTTGGTGCCCTTGGTTTATGACTGTATCCAATCTAACAGTGTATCCAAATATATTCAACATTAGGAGAGAATGGTGACTACCTAAGGAAATGGATAAATTACCCAATGGAAAAAATCTTGAGGACCCGTTAAAGAAGAAGACTAAGGACAAACAGCAACAAAGAAAGGATTACATGCGATGTTTTAAAGCATGACAAGATGTGCACCACACTCACAACCAGGTAAGAACGCCAAGGAGAAACAGTTGAAGGGGCCACCGTAAACACTACTGTGAGCCGTTGCAGACATATGGACATAAAATCCATGCCCACCGTCTACAGTTTAAGCTTGGATCTATGTCCTAGTAGGGAACAACTTAGCAGAGGTGATGCCCAGGCACTGAGTGAGGGTTGGAGATGACTCCAAACTGTCCTTAAGGTGCTCACAGTTGGTGAGCAGAGACTCAAAGGCTCTGACAGAGAGATGATGTGACCATCGCAGACAGCACAGGGCTACAGAACAATAGCCAGGGCGGGAGAGACCACAGACAACATAAAAGAGCCATAGAACGTGAGATACCAACTAGCCAATCAGCAATAGCCAGGGCAGGAGAGACCACAGACAACATACAAACAACCATACAAACATACATACAAGAACAGAAAAGACCAACTGTCAATGTGGAAATGAGTCTCATTCAAATATCCCTAAAACTTTCAAGAAAGGCCCCTAGATTTTTCCTAACAAATAATTTTTAGGGAAAAAGAAAAAGAACAAAAATTCCTATAGAGGATCTACAGGTGCAGTTCAAACATTTTGGGGGCTGTGGACTGAAACTAGATCTCACCCTATGAACAACAGACCTATTAGACCCATAGCTAAGATCAGGTAATAACTTCTGGACCCAGTTTCTCAAGTTTTGGTGCCCTAAAATGAATAGGAACAACCAATGAACAAGCAGAAGCTATGGCAAACCCAAAGGACAGCCTTCCCCACCCCACTCCCCATACCGCATCTCACCCACATGTCATTTTACCTTGGCAACCCAACACAATCCATTTCCATTAACAATGCCCCAGGAGTCCATGTGAGGTTTAGCCTCTCTGTCTTCCTGGCCCATCCCTGGGCAGCTGCCCTGTGCCTATTGTTACAGTAAGCCCTAACTCGGCTCTGCAAGGGATATGTGCCCCGACCACCAGTATGCACCAAGCTTACAATAGGTAAATACACAGAGGATAAAGGACAGAATGGCAAATGCAAGCCCTAAGGTAGACCGTTATAGAAGTATGCACGAGTAATTCATTTTCAAGTAGAAACAAGCAACCCCTGGAACAGCCTTTAGGTGAGGCAGAGTTCCTGCATCATTCCTGTGGTCCCTAAACCTGCCACATTTCATTCCAAACTCCATTCCCAATGTGGGCTACCCAAGGGTCACACAGCCCAGCCCACTTCTAAGAAGCCTTGTTTAGTTTCCACATTAAAAACCAGTCTATAGACTGCTACCTCCCACCCTGCCCCCACGGCTTTGTGAGGAAGGCAGAGGCAGTAGTGTAGGGAACAACACTGACTCCAGATAGCTTCAGATTCTCAGGAGAAATGTAGGATTCTTTCAGGACAGCTCAAGCTGAAGGCCACCAACCGTCCTTTGGGAAAGAAAACTCTGTTGTCCTTCTAAAGAACTCAGTAACTTCTCAGCGCTGGAGAGACCATCATGTGTTTGATTCAGGCCTCTCCAACGGGCCAGCTAAAATAGCACTGGCCTCCATTCACTGTTTGCTCAAATTGCGCTCTTCAAACCCGCTTCTCTGCCACCTGAGGCGGGCGTTACTCTACTGAGGAGGGAGGGGTGTTGTCTGTGAGGCTCTGTCTTCCTGCTGCACTGTCCCTGTCTGCTCTGCGCCCTCTCCCACAGGCTTCTGTCCTTCAACACTCTCTTCAGTGGAGAGACCCCTCATCACTATTTTCAAATATGCCTGTGGGCATCTATGGGTTTATGCATATGTGTGCCTGTATTTGTACAGTTTCTGTAGGTCTGTCTGTCCTGTTTTAGTAGACACTAAAAGCCACTCTCAAGCATCTATAAAACCCAGGATTTGGACTTAAATGAGTCTACTCAATTTAACCTTCACAAAGTTGGGTGTGGTAACTGTAGAGGTCTTTTACTATCTGCCTTCCTCTTAGCTTGGTTTTTACTCCTCGGCATGCCTTTTAAAGGGTCTCCAGAACCAGTCACAGGTCTTCTGAGACTTTCAGAGTCCAGTAAGAATTTGGTCTTCTCCTCTGCTCAGCCTATGGTTAAAGCACAGCCCACACCCCAGCTGCATTCTGCAGACACACACTGAGATGGCTTTTCTACTTTTCCTCCACTCTGCTCTGTCCACTCCACCCTCCCCTCTCCTAGTCTGTACAGAGCACTTGATTAGGGAAATGAAAATCAGGATTTTATAAGCAGACCTCTATGTGACTTCATGTGATATTCGGGGAATGGGTTATAGACAAGCATCCTACAAGACCGAGAGTTACCCCCCATTACCATCTAGGCTGAACACTCCGACAGAAAAGGAACTGCACCCTAGGACTGAAACTCTGAGGCTGCCTCTGCCACTCTAGAGCTTTGAATAGAGCCATCAACCTGGAAAGACTGTAGCTTTGAGTCTCGGATCCCTAAAACATTCTTCTTGGCTGAGTGAATGTCATTTATCTGGGCAACACCACTCCATCCTTTTTGAGAAGTCACTACCTGGATTCAAAGTATCGACAAATTCCATTATTTTCAAAGTGTTATAATCAAGCCTCTTTCTAAATTAAAAAAAAGGTTGTATCCCACTGAAGATCTTAAAATGGCTAAATTAAATCTCCACATATGTTAGATATTTTACATTCATGTGCATATATGTGTTGGGAATTATAGCCAGTCTCTCCTAGGTTTTCACAGCTCTGGGCAAGCTCCTGAGACTACCCATCACTCCAGCGGAGAGCAGTAAACCAGTGTCCAAGTCAGGTAGCAACAATATTATTAATCAGAACATTTCCCATCTTTGAGAGTGAGACCCAGAGCCAATCTACATTTGCTCAGTAAAAGCAAAGCCCCTCCCCTGCTGCCTTCCACAAAAGGCTGTACTAAAACCTGGGGTGGATATGAGGTTCCCTTAAGTTTTAACAAGGAAAAAAGGCGATAACAAGCTGGGAATGTCAAATATGAACACAGCTTCTAGGAAAAGGCTGAGCAGTTTGTCCTGCCGACAGGTTTTCTCTGCTCAGACTCACGTAAGTTGGCTCCAAACTGAAGTTCTGTTTTCTAGGGCATAAAATTCTTGAAAGGTCAAGTTGGGTGCTCAAAGACAAAATGGAGTAATTATCTAATTAACTCAATTTGCTAGCCTCCCTAATTAATATTTCAGTTTTTTAAGGTAGCTTTTAAAAAAGAGCCATTACCTGCATCATTTCCACAAATTTCCTTTTCATTTTACATGAGAAATGTGTTATTTTTTAAAAATAAGTTTATAAATGTAATATCAAAGATTTTTCCATGCAGTTCTTTAGGGGAGGGGCCAGCTTTGACGGGTGCCTTTCAATTTTCTCGACTATTCTCAGTGTTTTAGCACAGTGCTGAAACTGCCTATTAAACCATTTACTGCATGTGAGAAGGGCACCGGGCAGATGATGGCTTCCACATTGCAGCAAGGAGTCAAGGCTAAATCTGAGAAGTCAAGAAAACCCCAGTCAACATGAAACAAATGAATCAGATTGTGAGTGGAGAAGGCCTTCCCCTTGCTTAGCTAAAGATGTGCTGACCTGATCCTGGGCTTTGGGAGGAAGTGAAGTCAATGCTATGGAGCAAACATGGCAGCCATCACTTTCATCACTTGTTAAACTTTTAGTATAAACCGACTTTTGGCTGTCCAAGCGGAAACTTGACACAAGTTTACTTGAACAGTTCATTTTCTTTCTCTCCCTTTTCGTTGCTGCAATGGAAAATAATTTAGCAACTTGGACATAAACACTTATTATTTTTAAAAAAGAAAACCTAGTAAATTCCTTTAGTAAGAAAGCGCTTCAGATGTAAAGCTCATTAGCTGTGCCCTGGTTATCACGGCAGTTTTTGTGGAATTCTTTATGGACAGCAAGATCCCACTGCATTATTAGCTGCTGCCAATGTGAATGAACATTATAAACAGGAAAGTGAGATTTCATTTCAGGGTTATAACTAATAATGTGATACAGCATTATTTATTAAAAACACATGCAGAACCTCTCGATGGTCTCAGGAGGCCAGCATTAAGAGGACAGAGAAGTCAAGGGCAGCGTGGGCTATCCTTGATCTGAACAGCACTGATCTTTCAAGCCATGTGCTTATTTATTTTTTTTTTACCAACATAAACACAGGGCCTTAAGCCCTGAGGGATGAGCATCATTTATAACAGCGATGCAGAGGGCATAGAGTGTGAAGGACTGAGAACTACAGAAAGAAAACGGGACCTGCTTAAAATAATCATGGGGGCTCTTGAGAGAATGACACGCTCCATTAAACTGGCCTGATGATTTTTTTCCTATTTATTAAACTGGCCCAAACATTTATGTGTTAGAGACTCTTTTAAAACACCCCTATAAAATAAATATACTGCACTCTCATGTGTACCCACATGCCTGGACATCCCTATCACATGAAATTTTGTGCCTATTTCCACACACCTGAGTGGTAGCATCAGCAACTTTCTAAAGTAAAAGACATCAAGACGGAGAAAGGAAAACCAAGTGCGAGACACCATGAATAAACAAAGGTGCCCTGAGATGGGATTTTCAGCATCTGGGTTTGTGTCTCTTCCAGACATCTTTGCCTGCCACTCTAATATCTGGTGATAAATGGTTCCTTAATTTGCACAAGTTCTCAATCGCCCTCATAGAGGACCACCTTGAAGGGAAGAGTAAAAGGTTTTGTCACGGTTTCTCTCTCACTATTCAAATTCAATACATTCTAGTTAAATCTACAATTAATAGGTCACTGTCAAAATAGCTGTGTATCAGTCCTGGTTAATAAACAATCCCCACGGTTGATAATGGGCCCTGTGTATTCAGCGAGTCCCTGTATACAGTCAGCTCAGGCACTAAATCCCCTTTCAGGTGGACAGGGCTATATGGGAAGATGAGCTGGAATGAGTCTATAAAAGTCAGTTCCATTCACCGCTTTAGTTTCCAGTGAAGGGCTTTAAATGGTGTCCAGAAATTCACTTGGAATGCGAAGTGGGAGAAAAAGGCTGACACACAGAGCCTGGCTTTATGACCACACAAAAGGACAAATGACCCTTGCCCAAGCCCTCTCACTGTGAAATGGTCCCTAAAGTTCATCTGCAGAGTGAAAAATCATGGTGAGGTCGCGTGTGGATGAGTCCAGCGAAAGTGAGGATTGGTCACGGGTCTGTCACCCATTGTAGCCACGTCCCAGCCGTGTAAAGGGCTCTGTGGGAAAGTACCGGCCCCCTAAAGAGATGCTCAGAGCCTGCAGCTCATTAAACCGCAGCATTTGCTGCCTTACTCGTCGGGAGTCATTTTGTGGGGCAACTGCTCTCCTGAAATATCCATAAAACACAAGAACAAATACGGGGCGGGGGGGTGGAAACAGTCATGGGGCTGTGGCTTGGGACTGGCCCTCATTCCACTCTTACCTGGCGTAGCTGCGTACCTGTGTGTCTCCTGGGGCCCCCACTGCCTGGCTCACTCTACAGCTCACCCTCTGCCTGTAGATTTTGCTGACACCCCAAGACACCTGCGTGCACGAGAGATGGGCACCGCGCTGCTCTATTTGGTTTCTCCTCTTCTTTCCCAGACACAAACGTATTTTTCTTTCAGAACGTTTAGAGACCAGTTCCCTGAAAACATTCCCTACAAGCCCGGCTGGCTTTCTTCAGGAAGATAGGCAATATTTTACCCCGTCTTTATGATCTCCAGTTTCTAATTCTTTTCTAGACCTGTGACTGACTGGGTCATTTGAAGCCGAATGGAAGCAGCACACAGCGCACTCTTTTACCCACTTTCCTTTGCCCTCTTTAACCGAGTTGCGGTACAGGTTTCAGAAAGAGCCAAACTGGTCCCTCTAAGATCTTTTATACCAAATGGAAAACAAGCCCTGGCCTTGGCGTGTCAGCTCCGGGCTTAGTCTCGCCGAAAACCCTCTCACAATCGCTCACTGTGCCGAGGTTTGATAATCTCTGGAAACCTCCTGAATAGGGTCGCTGTGATTTTTAGTGAGGCATTAATGCTCCTTACCACTGCACTGCCAATTAGCTTCCCTGAGCACATTAAATCCTGCTGCTTTGGTTTACAGAATAACTGAGGCATTGCTGATGAAGCATTAAAACTTACTTGAAAAAGCTGTGGGGGAGGCAGGGCGCCTGCAGGACCCACCGCAGCAGGCGGAGTAGAATGGCGGGGCGCTCAGAAGGAAGGGTTTGGAAGGCACTGCGGAGAAAGCATTGATCTCATTGATTAACCGTTCCATTTACACAATCTCCAAACCTCCAGCTTTCCCCAAGGCCCTGAGTAAACGCACTCCATTGCCGAACCTTACCTCAGTTCTAACTTGAAGTTAAAGTCATTCTGAAGTGTCAAAGTTCTTGCCAAGTACTTTCCTCGGGATTTGGAGGATGCGGTGGAAAGACTCAAGGCAGTGTGGGTGTAATTACAAATAATGAATAGTGGCTGTTCTTTTATACAAAGCACACTAGAGTGATGTGCAAGGGACATCTACAATGATGGACATGTTGGCATCTGCCCTGGCCAATGTGGCAGCTTCTGGCCAAATGTAATCGACAAGCTCAAATATGGCTAGCATGACT
Organism: Bramus lutescens; assembly: GCA_001685075.1. NCBI lineage: Eukaryota > Metazoa > Chordata > Mammalia > Rodentia > Cricetidae > Bramus > Bramus lutescens. Next base: position 89,136 of record LOEQ01007631.1, on the reverse strand, counting down.
AGGTACTGAATCTTCAGATCAAATTAATTTGAATTGAAAGAGGCTCTTGCTGCTAAGGATTACAATATTAAATGGCATGGTTCTAAACATTCTGCTTACCAAAAAAAACCTTAAGTACCTGTTTTTTTTTTAAAGATTATATCACATCCGTGTTCATTTTCACGAGATATGAAAGAGGAAGTTAACTGGATTCCCAAGATGTTAAGAGCTAATTACTGATCAGTTCCTCAGTAGAAGGACTGGTTTTGATCTCAGTCACTTGTTTGAAAGTATGTAAAAACAATCACATTTCCTCTCAGAGTAAATCTAGTTGCCTGGAAGCATGTTCACACCATAGTGATTCATCCCTAATTCTTTTCTGCTCAGTTTACGCAGCACATGCTTCATAAGCTGCTAAGAGATGATTGTGGGATCCTGCACGTTTGGGGAGGAGGCTGAATTGGGTGTCTAAACAGTCATGAGGGTTTATTATTATTATATGTATTCTCACATTTTGACTACACTATCACAGACATCATAATCACCTTATGTGAATATTATTTGAACTCCATTCCTAACTCCACAGAAAAAGAGCTACAAAGGCTATTATAGACTCTAATAGCTATTGTTATTGAGAACTAAGTACCAAGTCTGGTTAAATGACTTCTACATACCACATCCTTTAACAAAATGCATTTAGTCCAGTATAAATACGGGGTCACCATCTTCTGAAGGTAGGCAACTGCTTTTACCCTGACGTATATAGCAGCATTACCTGACATATTATAAAGAGTCAAGTTTTTAAGGATTGAATAAATGGTCTTTAAAACAAATGACAGGAACTCTTCCTGGTCTTCTATGAAAATAGGAACAAAACATTAACTTTGTTCTGCTCACCAGAACACTCTCAAATATGGTATCTTTTGAGATTGATGACCTTAAGATCTAAATCTCAACATGAAAATAAAGATTTTTTATTATTTTCTCTTGTCTTCATGCGGCAATATCTTTCCTTTTCTGGATCACACCAGGGAGTCTTATTTTGATGTCTACATACCTTTTTAAAAACCACAGTATTTTAAGACTTGCACTCTTGCCAACCAGAACAACATGTGTTTATTTTAACCAATTTCTTTCAAAGGTATGATAAAACAAAAAGATTGCCCAAGAAACCATGCTTATTGTATTTGTAGAATCCTGAGGGCAATAAAATTGTAAACTAGTTAGAAATCGGTACCTATTCCTCCTACCACACAATGTTGAAATCTCAATATTAATGTCTATACTTTTTAAATAAATTTCTAAAAGAAAATAAAGTGTTTACAAATTTGTAACTAAGCAAAGACATGAAATGACAAGTTATTTTGATTTTTCAACATCATAAAAAATAGTTTCATTACTATTACAAATTGTTTCAGCGTTGACTATAAAGCATCACAGAATAAAGCATTACAGAATTGATAAATAATTTTATATGACTTCTACATTTTGTATTACATGAAATCTTCATGTGGTCACATACACAAGACCTGCATAGTGACACCAGCTGGCATTCCAACATGGATGAGAAAAATCTCACAAGGCCCCTTCCCTAAATGAAGAGTTACAGGTGACTGGCAGCTGCCGAGAGAGAGAGAGAGAGAGAGAGAATCGGGCTTCTCTAGGAATAAGCTGCCAGACATGCTGTCCAGTCCTGTGGCCATTCGTACAGACACACACATGAGCAGCACTGAATGGACTTGGCGTATGAGTGTGCATATATCACAGTAGTTAAAGAAGAAGTCGTGAGATTGAGAAGTAGGAGGAGGAGTGGGAGCAGTTGAAGGCAGAGAGTATGGGCTGGAAATAATGTAATGATGCAAATATAGTAGCCATGTATGAAATTTTCGAAAAACAGCTTTTTTTTTAAGTAAATAACATCGCCACCACCACTGCACATATATGAAGTACTTTGAAAATGGCAATGTATTTCTAGGTAGAAAATGTGCATCTTTGAGCTTGTTCTCAAACATTTCTTTTAACTTACTACCTCTCCAAAATAAGCATACTTTACATAATTAATCATGGCTATTGTGCCTTTAGGCTCTTCTTTGTTTTTACTAGGTCAAAAAGAGAGAGAGAGAGAGAGAGAGAGAGAGAGAGAGAGAGAAAGAGAGAGAGAGAGAGAATGAATGAATGAATGAATGAATGAATGAATGATTCAACAATGTTGCAATTACATGTATAAGTGCAACATTTACTATGTGGTCTGGAAGCATCAAAACTGTGTATGACTATTTGGGTTCTGCTTAAGTACAGATCATACAACAAAGCACTGCAAGGCATAAATAAAAGTCTACACTTTCCTATTCTAAAAAACAGAAAAAAAAAAGTCTCCTGGTCTTAAGATATAGCCCTAACAATGGAGAAACAATGGATTAAAGTACAATAGTTTATTTACATGAGACAAGACAAGACACCAGTTAAACTCACATGTGATTAATGTAGTTTGAAGGCATTTGATCTAATGTTAGACAAGAAATGGTTTAATTGAACAAAATCTGCTACACTGCCATGCATTGCCCCATTTGAAACTTGTAAGCAAAATGACACCAGAATGTGTAATTACAGAAAAATAATCAAAATCCACAGTAGTAATTCTAACTGGGGCAATAGAAACTGGCTTTTATGCTGCAACATGACTCTGCTGGCAGGTCTATTGTGCAGTGTTCTCGCCATTTCGATCACCTCTCGGACACACTGACTTAGCCGGAGATTAGTCAGCTCTTGATTGCTATACATAAACACACCTTATTTAAGCTGGTTTATGTGGAAATTGCTGTGAAATTCCAATTAAGTGCTCTTTTTCCACCTCTGACAGAAGTCAAGTGCCAATCCATCTGCGTGTGCAATGACAGGGGAGCTAAACGGTCATGGGCAGCATTGAAAATAACACCCGGAGTTGAAAATAGATGTTATGCCTTTGATATTTGTAGGCAGCATGCTTTTTATTTTGAAGTCGTGAGTAAAGAGCAAACTGAGGCTGATGAGAGGCAGTGTTAGGCTGGCAGATGTGTGAAAAACTTTAAGCCCTCAGCAACTGCTATGAAGATGCTCTGAAAAAGGCAAGAAAAGAGCAATTTAATCCTTGATAAACATTTCCGATTCCGTCACCGGAGGCTGGATGCCGTTAGTTTACCATTTATCACAGCAGGCTCCCTGGCTGGTCGCCGCAGTGATGATGTTTGCAGAGTAGTTGTCCTGTGCCGGCCCTGGACTGGTCATGAATGTAGCACATTCTCTCTCTACTCATTGACACTGGACTTCAAAGGGACAGGCATCTGGAATGTGACTGAATTCTTTCAAAACTGCTAAAAATGAGCAAGATAAATCTTCTTGATCGTCACATAAAGACTGATTATTAGTTAGGAGGGTAGGGATATGAGCAGTTACTAGCTAAAAGCTGGAGTCTAGAAAATGGTATTATTGCCAGGATTCCCATGAGAAAAAGCAAATGGCCTGGGGTCCGGCAGTACAGCTGTCAGACTGTGCCTCAGTGGGATGTTTCTGATTTTGTAGCACACTGACACACCTAACTTACTGCTTCTATAGGGAACTTACGTAATAAAATAAAGTAAACTTTTGGGAATTAAACTGGCATCTACCTACATCCAAAAAGCCAAAGCTACACATTCACACACAAAACTCATGAGTCTTCTTTACACACTCTTTTTTATTAATTAAATTTGCTCATTTCGTTTACATCACGACCGCAGATTCCCCTCCCTCCTCTCCTGCACACTACTTTATTCTGCTCATTTGACTAAACAAACTTACCACAACGACCAACTACTTTCAATGTTTAGTTAAGTGCTTACAACTGGTTTAATGATGAAGCATCCCTTTAAGAGAAAACACTATATATACATGGACTTGGCATTAAGCATCCCATAGTCTAAGACAAATATAAGCCCCACCACAGAAATACAGCTTTCAAACTTTTACTGTTTAGAGTGTTCCATTATGATTGTTTTCTGGCTGTTTTCATTCTTTGTTACTGATAAAGAATAACAATGTCCATCTAAAATGGCGCAAAGCATTCCCTGCAAGATGAGGTATTGACTGAGTTAAGATGCTGCCTCAGAGAACGAGTACAAAAGTTCAGACAAACCTGGGGAGCCCGTCACAATCTGTGTGGACTGCATGTGCACTTGAGAAGAAAGGGGGGAAAATCACTTACTAAGCCAAAATGTAAAATCAACCAAACAAAAACTTGTAGAAAAAGCATAATGGAGAATTAAATTTCCAGCATTTTCATGACATCTTTCAAGTGCCAGGTTCTCGGGCACTTGGAATAAAAAGAAACCTTCACTCTGACTTGAAAATAGCACCCAGCTGAAGAGACTGTCTAGACGAGGGCGGACCCAAAGACAAAGCAGTAAAGGATGGCAAACCACTGCCAGGAGCAGTCGAACCTAAGAACTACCCATCCTATAACGAGGTGACGTGGGTGTTGTCACACAGTCCATGTGAACCAATCTGTCTGTGTGATCCGGATGCAAACTTTGCCGTCAGTCAGCAGGGAAATCAGAAAGTCTATCCCTTACCTTTCTGGTCCTTGGGAGACAACAGAAGTGAACATTTTGGGGTTTGCCTCAAGTATTTTACAGGCAGAAGACAGCAGGTCTTCATGTGTGAGGATGGCTCATGAGAAGATACTCCAGTGAAATGCTACTTGCTTGATTTGGTCCTTTAAATCCATGCCAGCTATGACCTGTATTCTATCAAGTCTCTGCTGTCTCGCCATGGTCAATTACCCAGATCCAAGAAAATGAGCTAATTTGAGGGAGCATCTTGTCCTTTATAGAACAAAGTAGTGTCGCACAGGAGAATACTACTAAACAATGACATCCGAAGCTCCCAGAAGGTCACCTCTTTGTAGTCTTCCTGAACTCCAGCTATTTATCACTCTGTGATCGATCCTTACACAGGTCTACTTCAGAATCTGGGTCCAACAGGAATCACACGACCCCTCTTGGCAGGTTTTAAGTTGCTACAGTGGTCTGATAGGCTCCCTACTACTGAGAAGTGGAGGCTTTGTTCATCTCTGGAACGTCAGATGGTCTTGGTGACCTTCTCAATTACGCTGCTGGCAGGGCAGTGTTTTAGAACTTTCCTGTCGAGTTTAGTGAGAGGCTCCAGAACATCCAGAGCTCCCAAACCATGTGGCCTTGTTTTCAGAAGTCTCCCACACATGTAGAGCCCAGAAACCATGCCATTAAAAGGTCAAGATATTAAATAATCCAAATCTTTATGAAGAGCTCCAGCTGAACACCCAGTCACCAGCCAATATCAACTGCCAGTCGTGTGGGCGGCACCTTGGACACACCTCCCACGGAGCATGGACATCCAGCCAGAACCTCGGGACATTCCCATGGAGTGTGGACATCCAGCACAACCTTGGGAGAAACCCTCAGCTGAACTCAGCCCACAGATGGAAGGAAAATGAGTAACTGGTATTTGTTTGTTTGCTTGCTTGCTTGTTTCTGAAATACAAAACGCTGGCATGGGCTCTTATAGTGTTTTACCTATGATAAACTAGAGGAAACACCTTTCACCTCTTTTTCTGTCTCTTACCAAATGGCTTTTGAGGCATGTGCCTGAAACCTTTGCTCTGATTTTGAACCATTCTGGAGTACACAATCAGTAACACGAAGCTAGACCTTAAAATCATGGGCGGTTGCTTAGGGTTCACATAATGATATGACACATTGAAATATCCCCCAACTTGCCATTTATGCTTTGGATGAAGGATTGGCAAACGTTCATGGACCTGAAAGTAAATATTCTGGACTTTATGAGTCACATGGCATCTACAACAACCATTGGGTTTCTATCTGTAATGCAAAGCACCTATAGAAGAGTCATAAACTCATAGTGCAACACTGTCCATCCTTTCAAAACATGCAAGACTTTCTGGACTTCAGACTCAGTGTAGCTACAGTGTTGTTGGATGTGCCTAGATCCAGTTTGGGCTCATCCATTTAGAAATCTGCTTTCTTCTCTCGCCAAGGTACATGGCTTTGTCCAAAAGGAGCTTACTCCAGTGCATATTTAATTTAGAAAGTATTCGAGGTTTAAAGTTTTAAAAAACAAGAAATCTGGAGACTTCAGTAGGATTTGTAGAAATATATCACACATTCTACTTACAATGACTGCTTAGAATTAACAAAATTAAGTATGCCAAGATAGCTGCACACAAAACAAAAAGCCAAAAACACTGCCCTCTCAGGAATACTTGCAAAAAAAGAAAGTTATCAAATATTTAAGAATATACACAAAAGGCTCAACATTCGTGGCTTCTTTTCTTTCTTCCTTTCCTTTCCCTAGATACTCTAGTTCTGAAACCAGGGTCTAAAATCTTATAGTCACTTTTTGATCTTTAACATCAGAGAGAATTTTAGTGCCTAAAGTTTACTGTTCACATAACCCACAGAAATATGCCCCTGATCTACTCACAACTAATAGCTGGTTGACAAAATGAATAACGCTATTAAAAAGGAAATGAGTTATGGCAAACTTATATAAAGTGATGAATCTCTCAGCATTGCCAAGTTAAGTTCTGACTGGAGGCTAAAAGGAATGAAAGGTGGAGATTTCATTAAAAGTGGAAACATTACTGAAAGTAAAATAAAGTACATCGGAATAATACATACAAGGGTCCAGCAACTATGTTATATGTTAAGGCAAAAATCCAATTTCTTACTCAGAGTGTATAAAACAGAAGAATGATCTAATGAAGTCTGAAATGAAAGTCCTAACAAGCGTTCCCAGATAAAAATCATATTGTTTCAGTTTGCCATTTCTCTTTTAACTGTCGGCAAACGCCAGGTGCAACTGAATGAAAACTGGTTCAGACTGACTTGAGAGTTGTGTACATGTGTGTCTACAGAGGTGTGGGGAAGTGCGAGTCAGAGAAACCTTTAAAAGTGGTCAATCAAATTTACAATGAGGGAGGAGGAGATGAAGAGTTACCTATCCCAGACATGGTGGGCATGACTAATTTCAGCACTCAGGAGGCTGAGGCTGGAGGAGCAAGTTCAAAGATATAAATTTGTGCAAAATAGAAAAGTTCAAGCTAAAATAGACAAAAATTCCAACCCAGAATGGGCTATGTTGTGAGATCCAGTTTCAAAAATCAAGATAAGATGAATTCTAAAGTTATAGATAATGTCAACAACACAAATTTGATAGCTGTGGTAGTTTGAATGTAATTGGCCCTCATATTCTCATAGGGAGTGACACTATTAGGAGGTGTGGTTTTGTTGGAGTGTGAATATGGCCTTGTTGGAGGAAGTGTGTCACTGTGGGGGAGGGCTTTGAGGTTTCCTAGGCTCAGGATACTTCCCAATGTCTCAGTCAACTTCCTGTTGCCTGCAAGATGTAGGACTCTCAACTATTGCTCCAGCACCACGTCTGCCTGCATACTACCATGCTCCCTTGCCATGTTTGTCTCTATAATGTGCTGTGGCCATGGGGTCTCTTCACAACAATACAATAAACACAATACCTTAAAAGGCAGATGGCAGAATAAATAATACTCTCTTGAAAAGAGGGGCACATTGGTTTCAACATTTTAAGAAAAATTTCCCTCATGTACGGGCTTTTGCATCCAAAGAATCAGAAAGAAATTTAGAATACAATTACTAAACAGAAGCTATGCACAGACAGTAGTCCTTTACTGACAAGGCTCCATCATTTCTACTTGGCTAAGAACAAACATCTTGTAGTAAACTGAGAGAAAGGAGGCAGCACAGGAAGAGGAAGACAATGGAATCGGACACAAATGGATACAGAAGAGGGAGTTACAGCATCTGCCCAGCCCTGGGGAAAAGACAAAGGTTATCCTTGGTCATTGCATGTTGCCAAGCACATGTGCCATTCTTATCTGGTGCAGTCATGACCCTTCTGAATACTGTTTTAAAATCTATGTAATAGTCAAAAAGTTCTGGGCATTCAAGTCATTGGACCTCTTAACCCCTGAAGTCCCTGAAGTAGGAACTATATGGAAAGCAGAGCTAATAATCGTCTGCCGCATTTATCCCTACTGTGTTAGTAAATAGCAATGACTATCCATACAAGTGTCCATTAAGATTCACTTGTTGGAGTGGGGCAGTGGTGGCGCATGCCTTTATTCCCAGCACTCGGGAGGCAGAGGCAGGTGGATCTCTGTGAGTTTGAGACCAGCCTGGTCTGCAAGAACTAGTTCCAGGACAGGCTCCAAAGCTACAAAAGATAAATAAATAAATAAATAAATAAATAAATAAATAAATAAATAAATACGATTCACTGTCAGAGTGAAGTCATGCATCACGCATGTTCAGTCTCAACACACACACACACACACACACACACACACACACACAAAGATTCACTTGTCAGAAAATCATGTATGTTCACTGATGGGAGGTGCATAGTTGTTTAGGTTGGAGGCAACTCCAATGCACATGGACCGTTCCCAAGTCAGATGTTATTTTGTAAAGAGTGTGGCTTTCTCCATCACACTACAGTAAAGGACCTGTTAGGGCTACTCATGATAAAGACTGCTTTTTCAACCTGAAAGTGTTGATTAACTTGGAGACTATACAAAAAAAATTGCTCAGAATTTTTCATGGGTTGTGTAAGTCATGTTTATGTTAACTACAAAGACACGTTAATCAGGTCACAAAAATGTGTAGACATACTAAGAATATGGTTGTTATTCCTGACAGAAGATAGCAGAGGCAATGGCCAGAGCAAGGAACTTCTTCAGTGGGGCTGTCAGGCTCATTCTGAATCTCATGCTCTTGTGGCCCTCGTTGTGGTCAGCATCATCAACAGTCCATGGTCCAAGGTTTCAATTTGCTAAAGACAAACCTAGAGTACAGTTTAGCAATAAAATCTGATCCATCCTTTGCGGAATGCCTGAAACAGTTCTACAGAGTCATGGTGCTGGCGTGTCTCAAGGAAGGGAGAATAAAATACCATTCTGAATGCATGACCCAAGTGCAAGGAGGCCAGACCGAGTTAAGAACTGGGAGATCAACAGTTCTCTGGATGAATGATGAAACAGTCAGAAAACACCTTAAATGCAGACAGTAAGAGGTAGCCCCAGATGAGTGACAGAAAAATAACAGCACCAATTTTGCTTTTTGGGGCTATGCAATGTAACATAAATGTTAGGACAACTTAAAGATGCTTAACTCCTTTACCCAGAATAAACATTTGCTTTCGGATCCTGTTAAATGCACTCAAGTGGATTTAATAAACAGCAAGCTACTTTTTAGAAAGTAAATGCTTTCTAAACAAATATCATTAAAATGCGAAGTTACTTGTTACACTTAATTTGAAGAGAATTGATGGCTCAAACAATAAACCTGAAATTTCACAGGACATTCTCATAACTAAGAGAAATTTGTATTTTTTCTTCTGTAAATTACAAGATTCCCCCTTTAAATATAAAAGGACATGAATATTCTAATAGACACAGTATTTTCTAAATACTGAGGATAACGAACTTTGAGGATATCACCTTTAATATTTAGAATTTCACTTCCAAAGCCTCCTGATCCCCACTAATAATGAGTCAGAGACATCTTTCTTTCAGATAAAAAATAGAAGTGACTCTTTATTACCTGTTGTCAATAAGCATGTCTCCCTCAAGCCTTCAGAGATGCCCCTTTGGTGCCGACAGCTTATTGCATGGAGCTTCTCCCCAAAGTGTTCAAACTCACTGATTTTGGGGGACGAGGCAATGAAGCTCTCCTCTCACCCCTCGCCTGAGGAGTTGGAACCCTTTCTCAGCTGCATATTTCTTTCCTATTTCTTTCCCGATTTACTCCCCTGGTTGGACTCTACGAAGTCTCCTTAGAGTCAACACAAGATAAACCCGAGGTAGCAGAATGAAGATTGGGGACACTTATTTTTCTCTTTCGGTAGTTCACACACATTTAAAGTGGTATAAGGACGAAATTAGCAAGTGAAATACTTTTGTTATAGAAAACAATCACCATGCCAACAGCTACCTTCTGGCCTACTCTGAGGATTAAAGCAGCCAAGCACTGTGAAAATGACTGGAACCTGAGAACTGTAACTCCACAAGGGCAGAAATAGGCACTGCCTCTTCAATGACTCTGCCAATGCCTAGAACAGAGCCCGACACATGATGGACCTCAAGTTTTGCTGAATGAATGAGCTATGGGTGCAGTCAATAGTACATAACCAAAATAATGAAGTGAAAATGCACAGTGGAACAGATCATCAATGATAGACAGTGCGATCTATATAAAGCAACTGTGGCAATTTCTTGCTGGTTCATTTAGAGCAGACCACAAATTAAGGTTGACAAAAATAAGTGCAGTCAATTTGTTCAAACTATTTCAATCACATTTTATGATTCTTTCCCAAATCAACACATAAAGTAAAGCCTCAGAACTTGTGCTTAAGGGTTTCAGATGTGAGTCAGTGGTATGATGCTTGCCTATCATGCTTATGGCCCCAATTCAACCTCCACTCCTGACCAAAACCGAAATGAACTGATACTTCACTGGTTATTTCCCAAAGAGATCTATTGTTATCTTTGGGGAAGGAGGAAATAATTACTCTAAGAACTCTACAGAATGTCAGTCATGCGCGTGGATGTACCTTAGTGTAGCATTTGCTTGCACAGCATGGACTAGACCATGAGGTCAGCCCTCAGTTGTGGGAGTGACACCAGCCACACCCCTCACCTGATCTCCAGATGATCCTTAAAGCTACAATCACCTTACAATTTCGCAACTGCTAGATGAAGGAGTTCCTGCATTCACTGAGACAGGGTGGCCCTTTAAAATGGAGGCAGTGTTCAGAAAGCTGCATGTTTTTGAGTGTAGATCCAGTTTTAAGCAGTATATTTTTGGTCACGGATCTAAAGAGTTTCCCCCACCTTCGGATATTTTTCTAGCTTGAAAAAGTGGATGCTTTCTTTACAAAAATGCATTTTGAAACAAAGGGTTACTTGTTCATATTAAAATTAACCTAGGAAAAAATGGAACCCTCAATGAGGATTGAATTTGGCAAAACATTCATTAAACTATAGTAAAGTATTTCAAATTAGGCTCTCTTAATTACTTTAAAAAACTCATATTTTGCATTTGGACACTTAAATAAGTATACCAGAACTAATGTGTTCATGTAAAATAAATAACGTTGGAAACCCCTTCTCCATTGATTCCAATATTTGGAGTGAAATGATTTTGTGGGTTACTAAGCTATCCGTGCCAGTTTGCACTTAGTTTAACACCTAAAAAGTCAACAAAGGTTAGAAGTCAGTAATTTTTCACACCCAAAAGTCAATCACCAGTAATTTAAGAATTCTTTAAAACTAACGTCTATGGACAGAATTCTAAACCTACAAATCACGAAATTGTCCTGACAAAAAAAAAAAAGCTACCTGTGTGGCATTATTTGCTGATTTGCGGTCATGTGAAGCAGTCTCACACACTTCTAATATATAGTACTCAGAAAGAGCTGCATCCGCACCTCCTAGGCACACAAACACTTCCAAGGCACATAGACCTTGCCTTTGCTTGAGCTTGCTCCTCTCCCACTGTGCAGAAGGCTTTCTCCGCATTTAGGTTCTACACCGCATGAATGAGGCCGGTGTTGATAATTTCATTTGTTCCATTCTGTTAGTAGCCATTCCTAGTGTAAGACCACGACAGGGTTCTAAACACGTTCAAGTCTATAAAGCCATTAGCAATAAATTTGATCTGGCAGTTTGCTGGGACAATAGAAACTGCTGGAAGGCGCGTTAGTCATCCCGGACAAACCCACCGGGATTAAAAGAAGGAGTTAAGATCGTCTAAGGACACAGTAAATAATAAAAATAATAATAACAATCCAATTGGATCTCAGTTTCCCAATCGCTAGGAGATTTTGTTAATGTCAGGCTTCTGCTTTACCGCGTATTTAACTCAGCTGCCCACACTATCCCTCCCAACCCCACCAGTTTGGTTTTGCTCGCTAAAAAATATAAATACTTATATATAATTAGTATAAATACAATATATTCTAATATAAAAATATCAATAAACCCAAAATGTCCTTTTTTCAGTAAATTCCTGTTTATAGGTGAACTTCCTACTTTAGTTTCCAATCCAACAGTTGAACAGCTAGCTCAAAACGATGCAAGCCCGCCTTTATCTTTACACCTCAAGAGATCCAAACTCTGAACGTTACTGGAAGTCCAAAGTTCGCGCAACATTTTCTTGACCCCCATCAAGACAGCCGCAAGGTCTTTGGCGCTAAGTTCCAGGACTACCGCCCAGAGATGCAGTGCTGACCTTAGGGACGGGAGCCAGCCTGCTAGAAATACGGGGAATCCCGGAGTATCCCCGCTGAGACCAAACTGCCCAGGTAGCCCAACCACCTGTTGAAGAAGGAGGCTAGGAATGACAGGGTTGGATGGGGTGGAGAGAAAAGATATCAGAACTGGTGCCCCTTCCTGACTCCACAAGTGGCGTCTGCACCCCAGCTCAGCCAGCTGCAGTGGACCAGCCACCCCGGCGAGCCGAGCTCTTTACTGCGAGCTGTGCCTGTGTGAGGATCACTGGCTCAGACTACTTTGGCGCAGGGGCTAGTGGCAGGGCTAACCTGGAGCTAAAGTACCCTTAGAGTTGAGGCTCCCCTGAAACCAGGGCTTTCTTGGGTCGAGGCTCCCCAGGTCTGAGGTTCCCTTGAGTCCAGGCTCCCCACGGGTAAGGTTCCCTTGGACTGAGGCTCTCCAGAGCTGAGGTTCTCCAGGACTAAGACTCCCCTGGATGGAGGCTCCCCAGGGCTAAGGTTCCCCTGGACTGAGGCTCCCGAGGACTGAGGTTCCCCAGGACTGAGGCTCCCCAAGACTGAGGCTCTCCAGAGCTGAGGTTTCCCAGAACTGAGGTTCCCCGGGGCCGAGGTTCCCCTTGACCAAAGCTCACCTGGGGTTGAGGGCTGGAAGGCACTGTCTCGGTCCGCTAGAGCACGGCTGGGCATCTGAAAGGCCCAGCGCGCACCGTAGGGTCCGGCCGGGCACAGCTTGAGCGGCAC
>LOEQ01007631.1:64948-75024 GCA_001685075.1 Bramus lutescens | reverse complement strand
GAGTCTTTTAACTACAAGACTTTAAAAGCCTCTGACTTTGGAAACTGTCAGTGGAGTGTTAAAACTGTGACTCCAATTAACACTTACTCTCTTCCCTAATTTAGATGTATTTATTTAGGATAAGACTTTATTAGTGTTTCTGCAAAGTTTGCAGTCACATGCCTGGTTTGATTTCTTGCCCTAAAAATAATTTGGGCTTGGTTTCAATATACTTAAAAGTCTGTCTTGAGTTGCCAGGTTTAGGAAGCTAATTCTCCTGTTCGGATTTCATTTTTAGGGGCTGTCAAGATGGTTCAATGGGTAAAGACACTTGTCATCAAGAATGACGACTTATGTTTGATCTCTGAGACCCATGTGGTAGGAGAGAACTGACTTCCAAACTTTGTCCTCTGAGTTCCACAAGTGTCATGGAATGCAGATACACACACACACACACACACACACACACACACACACCCTACAAGCATTAGTTGGTTGCTGTTGTTTCAGTTCATCTTTTGGCAAGTTGGTTACTTTTTGCTGACACCAAATATGCTCAATACTTTATAAAGATCCCTCTCAAAGATCATCTTCGATAGTCAAATTCATAAAGTTGCCATTGCTTTCTAATAAGATAGACAGTTTAGTCACAGTAATAATGTGAGCAAAATTATTTGTTAGGCTGATGTATATCACCAGTGTACATTCACTTACTGATTTAGGCAACAGACCTTCATCGAACATTTAATGTTTTGAGCATGGCGGCAGTCCTAGGAATACATAGAAAAGATCTAGTCCTTGTCCTGTAGGAACTCTTTGCCTTGTGACAAGAGCAAAGCAATAGATAAAGAAGAACTTCATGCTTGCGGGAATGTGTGAGAGGGAACCTTCTGGAATTCTTCCTAAAACTGAGCCTCCAAGGACTACAGAAGTATCTGAAGCAAACATATGGAATTGTGACAATTGAGATGAGCAGGGGAGGAGAAGTTAGACTGTCACTGTCTCCAGAACGGTGTCGTCCATCTCCTCTCCGTGTTTGCAACCAAGCTTGGTAGTAACTATTTTACCCATGTGAGCTCATTTATATTTTAGCATTACCATGGAGTTGATACTATTATTTATCCCAGGGTTGCTGACGTAGCACAGAGACAAACTGTCCTGGGGCTAAGCCAAATCCCAAGAAACGATTCTACAGCGTCACTCTTAACCATTAAGTTTTACCATCTCTCTCTTCAGGAGCCTAGGCACTGTGCTGGGTGGTCACCTGAGCACTTCTTCCTGCAGGTGAGGCTGAAAAGCAGGCCATCATTTTTCTTTAGAGGATAGGATCAAGGAGGATCTGAGTCCAGACTGACTGCTACATCAGCCAACTTTCTCGCCACTGTTGGAGAAATCTAGATACAAAACAACAGGGAATTTAATAAAACTGGTGAAAAGAAGAAAGAAATAGAAGAGATGAACGTTGCAAAGGTTGAGTCTACGACGAAACGACGACAGAGCTCTGAAGTGAGCCAGGTACCCACACACCAAAGGACATTTGGTGGTTTCTGGAGATATGAGGCACTGGCAGAACATGTGGCAGAATTGTCTTCTGGCATTAAGAAGTGAGGGATTCTGCTAAGCATCCTACAACAGTGACGCTAACTCCCACAGCAAAGAATGGTCTGCTCTGATACCCAGCAGTGCCACAGCCAAGAAAGCCTGATTGGAGAGGACAAAGGGATTCACAGGGTTGCTTCTGCCTTTTGTTTTGGATGACTCAGAGACAACTCTCTTGGGAACATGAGGAACTGAGGGATGGGTATCGGTTTTATATGGGGGGAGGTGATCAAAGATGAGGAGGGAGGTCATGTGGCATTTATGAAGTCTTCTGGGGTAAGTTCATGGTGGGAAGAGGAAAGAATCAAGAAGAAAACACAGGGGAATGCCAGCATTTAAAGAGACAGATAACCTAACAGCTCCCATGAGCAAGCCTGGAAAGTAGCGAGGACTTGAAGGTAGAAATTGCTACAGTGCAACCAATGAGGCCATGAGAACTTTGTTTTTATGAATGGATGAGTACTCGTTATCAAAAGACTGGAGGCTTCATGTTTTCTATGTATAACCCTCATCCTCTCTTTGCCTTTCTGCCAGGGGATGGTGCGTGAATGCTTTGGCAACATGTCAGAACCTTGGCTTTAGTCTTCCTTAGCCTCCAGCACTCTGAGAACTGTATTTCTTTTCTTTACAAATTACCAGTGTGTAGTTCTGTTGTAAAATCAAATAAACTAAGCCAGAAACTAAGAGACAATGATGTCATTGAGGATATTTCTTTATTTATTTATTTCTTTCTTTCTTTCTTTTTTTTCTTTTTTTTTTTTTTGGATGTTTCAAGGAGGAAGGATGGGAGGCCTTGGTAAAGAAGAACTACATGCTTGGTACTGTCCTTTATTCAAAACATGGGCAGGCACAATGTATCTATCTAGCTTGCAGGCTGGGTCATGGCTGATGAAATCCAGGTAGAAGTGATTTATTTTCCACCCTCTCGTCCTCTTCCAACAATCCACAAGCTCTTTACTTGCTTTCAGATGTAGAGATCCAACTGAGGACCACAAATGCCTAAGGAATGGTGATGCCGAAGGTGGAATTAACCTAAGACTCTCTATGTCCACTGAAGACCAATAAGTAACTACATGTGAGTCAGGACCATTGTGAAAAATAACTGATTGAGTGGCAGTGTCAAGGCCTTGGGATCACTTTCCAAAGTATATCCTTGACTACTCTAACACTAACCCTACAAATGCCTCCCAGACCATAAAGAGCAGCTTAATCCTTAGAGACTTAAGCAAGAACTTTTTCAAGAGGAAGTAAACATTCTGTTGAGGATTAACAGAATGGAAAAAAGGGATAGGGAAGAGAGAACAGAAAGAAAGATAAAAGGAATATTTTGATTAACTTCTTCCAGGGAGAACCACCAAAAGAAAGGTTCCATCCAAGAATAGCTAGGTGAACCAATGAGATTACCTGGGGTTACTTTCAGGGTCATAAGTGAGAAGGTACTTATAGAGGCATGAGTTGTTGAAGGCAAGTCTGTTTCCTTGCCAACAACCACTGATTCTCAGGGAAGACTGGGATTTCATGCTACTTATGAGGCCCTCGGTAGGACCACTTCATGAGCCCTTTGTGTCTTGGTTTGTGAGTTCATGGGCCGTATGTCCCCTCCACGAGGGAATTAAGTAAGTCCAATCTTGTAAGGCTCTTCTGTGTGTGATCACAGCTGCAGATCTCGGGATGGCAATGGTCATGCATGGGCCTGACATAGCGATCTGCCAAGGGGAGTAGAAAGAAGAGATAAATATCTATGATGGGGGGAAAGAAGCCATTATAAAGTGAACTGAAGTAAAGCAGAGATGGAATCTGATGAAGCAAGGCCCTTGTCCTTAAAGGCTGAGAGAAAGCAGCATCCATAGTTCAGATGGGACAGTTTGAATCGAGGGAAAAGGAACCATATTGTCCTTGCATGAGAGAAAATGGGGAAGCATGGATGGATATGGGGCGTTGATTGTGCCCTGCGGGTTCCATCTCCTTGGTGAACAAGCTGTGGAGAAGACAGGGTTTTTGCTGAGAGCCCTGCTTGAAAACCACCTGTTACCGGTGTTTCCTCTGGGTAGTGGGTCAGTTTCCTTCATAGTCCAAATTAATGAGGTTTCTTTTAGTTTTGCATCTTATATTCTCCTCTGTTCTGTTTCTGAGCCCAACAACGTGATTTGTTTTCCTCACCAGAGCAAAAGATCCAGCCAATGGACCCAAACTCTTGAAAAATAGCAAATGATCATGATTTAAAGCCAGTAAGTTGGAGGTGGGATGTTATTCAAGTTGTACTGAACACTAGGATAGCGATTTTGCCTTTCTTGAGATCAGTTTCCTTATTGGTAATGATGCAGTTATCTCTACACAGAGAGCTGTTGCATGGCTTTTTGTTTTAAAACATCTTTTGCAGCGGTGCCACTATTACGGGATCCAACTACATTCATGGTTAGCATGAAGTTCAAAATGAGGTCATTTGTTGAGGGTGAGGCAAGAGGGTAAAGTCAGTATTAGTGAGGAGGAGAAATGGAAGAAGCCTGGCTAAGGCTTGAGAACATGAGTTGACAGGAATTTTAGTTCTTCAATGAGCTTTATTGTCTTGCTTTTTTCAAAGCCACTATTGCCTCATCTTCTTCAAAAGGACCTACACGTTGAAGATGCAGTGACAAACTATCCATAGTGAGTACTTCCAGCAAGCTTGTATTCAAAGGGACCTAGATAACACAGTGTCACTGAAGACAAGGAGCTTACAGTGTAGTTTGGGGAGGAGAGATAGGAGAGCCTGGATATGTCTTGAGAAGGCAGGGGCCAGTGATCTGAGTGAGGCACAGGCTTTGAATATCAGGAACACCATCATAAAAATGATTTTTAAATAAATAATTGTGATCACCAAGAGCTAAGATTGTTAAAACCTGTGGCTAGGGCTTCGTCAACCCAACCAAGGTTGAAGAATCTTCTAATAGTGTTTGGGTACAGGGACATGTTGTCCAACTGTCTTTCAAATGTTTGTGGCTTTTATCCATAGATTTGCACTGTTCCTAATCTGGGTCAGATAAGCTTTATATTGCTGGGCAGAGGTTAGGGCAAAGGCACACAACTGTTCTAGATGCTGATATTAAGCAATTATGACTGCTTCCACATAGGTAAAGCATCTCTATCAACACTCTCCACCGCCATCCCAAGGCTCAGAGAACATCGTGGACAAGAGGGTAGAAAGAACACAAGGGTCAGTGGTGGGGAGGAGAGCTGTGAAATGGAACCATGCAGCTTCTGTGTTTCTCTGCATGAGATCAAGCCAGTTAAAGGTTCCAGCATGGAGTTTAAAGGTATTCTCAAAGCTCTGCCCCTAGTTGAAGAGCTGTATGCAGTTGGTGTTTATTATGGGAGAGAGTCACTTTTATTTAAGGAGTAGTTGCCAATGTCCCATTGAATAACCCCATAGCCATGGGCAAACACACAGCACTGATTAGATACAATGGGTTTTTTTTATTTTAAAGAATTCTTGAAGCTATAAAGGAGATCTATTGGATAAGGGAGGCATATATAATTAAGATACGTTGTACGCATCTATGAAATTTTCAAAGAAAAAATCCTGAAGAGCTACGATTCCAAGGACAAGGCAGTTCAAATTAATGGGACTGTCCAGTATACAGTCAAGAGAGGAAGTGACAGGCTAAGGTTTCAGAAAGTTAGAGACATCTGGAGCCAAGGCATTAGATGAAATATCCCTGGAGAAACTGAGTCACCAAGGATGCCCAGCCAGCTTTCTTACACGTGGTAGGAAAAGCAGGGTTGATGACGACTCTAAAGCTTAGATCTCAGCATATTGTTGGCAAGTTAATTTTCCCCATTTGCAGTTCAAATGCTGGCAAAAAGCTCTGACGACCTGTCTGCACTTGGATCTAGAGAGGCAAGCTGTAATGACTAGATATAAATTATTATTGAGAAAGACCATAGTGTCCAAAGATATGGTGATATTTATTTCCATAGCAATGAAATAGAGCTTGGTACATTAAAACAAACAGCAACTGTGTGCATCATGCACCACATATGCAAGACTATAATGTCATCTCTACGTGATACCTATAGTTTAAAACCTCAACTGTAGCTTCAGGACTTCGTAACACAGAGAGACGCATGCTCAGAAATGTCTGAGTCCACTTCTGCGACACAGTGAGCTTGGAAGATTGTAACACCGGATTCTGTGTTACCCCCGCGGTACAGTTCATGCGCCACTGTGTACGCGAGTTGGGCAAGGGCCTGGAAATTGAAAGAACACACAAAGAGACCTGGGTCATTCGAAAGGAGATCAGCCGAATGCCCTTTATTCATCCTTGGGGAAATCCTTATATACCTTGCTGCTGCACAAGGATTTCTGCCCAGGCAGGTGGGAAATTACCACACCAAAGATGGAGTAAACAACGCCCTACAGCTAATCACCAGGTGAGGCAGAGGGAGCACAGGAACAAACAGAATGTTTCAGTTGGCTGACCAGAAACTGTCCTCAAGATGAACCCCAGGAGCAGGGGCAGACCCAGGCCCTACAGAAGATAAAGTCATCTAAGAAGAAAGAAGACCTAAGAGCACACCGAAATGGTGCAGGGACCCAACTGAAAGATCTCCTACTGGTACAGTGGAATGGCTTCTGTGTTAAAACAAATATTGACTATGGTAATCTAAAGCCACAAAAGAGTTTTTAAAAAAAGTCTGTGATTTCATGATACTTAATAATAAAAATAATAATAATAAACAATAACTATCAAAAATTACCACTTCCTTTGCAGTATTGAGTGCTAAGGTTCGAACTCAGTAGCACACACACTAAAACATTATTCTGTCCTTCAGCATAATCAAGTAATTGATAATGGGTAACGACTGCTTCACAGAAGACCCTGTATATATGAAAACAGTGCAGAAATAATGACAGATTTAGTGTCTCATCATTACGAAGAAAGAAAGATGGATCAGGCACACGACACTTTGAATGTATGAGTCGACTTTATCTGATAAGACAATGCAAAGTTATATGCTTCCTGACTGGCCTTTCTGTCACAGGTCCTCCCACTCTAAGTTCACTTGCGTGACTTATTTTGACCAAGCAGATAGTAAGCTTAGGATTAAGAAGACATTGGAGAGTTTCTTCTCCCATCCTTGGACCTACACGGGGGGACACTACATGGCACAGAACTGATTCAGCTGAGATCATCCTAAACCAGCCAGATCCCAGCCTCCCCTGCAGTCTTGGTAAAAATTTTAAACAATATTTGGATCTGACCATACCTCTTCAAGTAATGCAGAGAACAGAAAGGCGGGTTCATTCCTTGGGGAGACAATCTCCAGAGTCTACAATGGGGGATCTTCTAGGCAACTAATAACCGATTTCTTGATAAATTCTGTGAAAAAGTGAGAGAACTGTTTAAGATTAAAGAGCGATTGGAGATCTTTTGATAACATGAAACAGGTGGGCTTGGATGCTCGCCGGAACAAATTAATGGTTTAAAAGACAATTGAGGACACTTAAGCTCTGGTTAAATATTTGATGCTATTTAAAACTTACTGTTTGGTTTCAGATGTAATAATGAATTGATTTTAAGAGTGTGGCAAATGAAGTGGGGTGTGTGTGTGTGTGTGTGTGTGTGTGTGTGTAGCCAAGACAATTATATTTCAAAATAATCCACGAGGCTAGAGAAATAATCAGTGAAAAAGAAAGTTTTATGATTGTTGAAGTGAGACAGTGCTATTGATCCATTAAACCATTTTCTCTGATTTTGTATATTTTAAATTTTACATTATAAAAATGAAAAAGTCCTTTTACAGCTACCAACTATTATCCCCAAATAGCTGCAACTAATGTTCCCTGTATGTATTCCCAGATTTTCTTGATCACACATGATAGCAAATCCCATAGAAAGAAATAAGTAATTATTGTGTACAAGATTAAATTAAACAAAGTAAATCCTACAGATGTTTATTAGCCTATGAAAAACATTCTAATATTACATAAATAAATGTATAATTAGCAGGAAGGGATAATTGGCACCTATAATCTAACCTGTCACGTTTAACATTCCACTAAGATATTAGAAGTACACACAAATATTTTATATTAGTAAAAATTGTGTACAAAAATACATACACATTCATGAATAACATAAAATACATTTTATANTAAATCCTACAGATGTTTATTAGCCTATGAAAAACATTCTAATATTACATAAATAAATGTATAATTAGCAGGAAGGGATAATTGGCACCTATAATCTAACCTGTCACGTTTAACATTCCACTAAGATATTAGAAGTACACACAAATATTTTATATTAGTAAAAATTGTGTACAAAAATACATACACATTCATGAATAACATAAAATACATTTTATAATGATTGATAAATAGGTCTTAAAAACGTATTTTTACCCTTTACCAAAGGTCTGTTTAGTTAATTGTGTAGAAGAGTCTAATGAAGAACTTGTCATGCAAGATCATTTACCCTTAAAATATACCCAGGCCCACTGCTCTGGCCATGGCCACCTATTCCCTAGTGGAACCTTTTCAAATGTTAGTGGCTGCCCCAGGAAAGGCTCACCACATGTAGCTCTGACCAATCAAATGCATAAATAATTCCAAATTTTTACAGTTAACTGCCAGGCTTGCCACCAGTGATTTTGCATAAAGGATTTTTGGCATACATAGGATAATATCTAACTGAGACTTTGAACTGATGACTGTCTACATTCTGACAAGAACATAAGTAAGAGAAAGCACATGTGACAGTCTGTCTAAGGAAAACGACCATTTTGCTGTCTGAGTGGTAGTGCTTGGTTGTCCTACATTCTTGCTATAGCTTCCAAGAATGCTATGGATCTGCACCATGCTGAATTATTAGAAACTCATCAGCCTAAGGAACTGGTCTGTACAGGCACATCATTTGGTTCTAGGTCATACAGACCTTAGGCCTGGTTATCTGTATCAATCAAGAAGTGGTTTACTACAGAACTTGAGGTATTATCTTCAGTTAACACCAGAAGATCATTTTTCATAACCACAACAGACATTATAAAGGAGATACACACCCCAATAACTCCTAGCGATAGATTCTCTTCACAGCCCAGCACCTACAGCTGAGACCCTTGGGCAGAACACCCCTAATTCTCAAGTCCTTTTCCCTCCAAAGAAGGGAAAACATGCTTCAAACACAAGTGCAGTGGGATGTTGAGTCCATTCAGCCATGGCAGTATCCTTCGTTAAAGTATCCAGTTCTGTGCTCAGTGTTCTCCAGTTCCCCCACCCCACCTCCAAATGGTCCTGTGTCTGGAATAAATCGTAAGCAAGCTGGCTCGGCCCTGAAAGGCATTTGTAAATGCTTCCCGATTTGGCCTGGCAGGACTCCTACTGCAATTGTCTCCTTTTCCTGCACATGTCCTTTCTGGCTGGCCCTGTTTGCCTTTCTGTGCATCGTTTTTGCTGTGCCCTTCAAGCTCTCTTTGCTGAGTCTTCTCTGTAACTGGGAGCCTTCCCAGTTTCTTTCCAGGCCATTCAGCTATCTTGGCATCACTTGCTCATTGATCATTTCTAACCAGTTTTCCGCTCCTGCCTCTTGGCCCAGAGTGGAGTGTGAGAGGTGTCTGAAGGGTCTGGAGGAAGCGGCTTTGGATGCTGCAAGCAGAAGGCTTTGACTGCTTTTCACAGTCCTGTCCTGGAGTCACAGGTGCCTCTCATTCAGATGGAAATCTTACCAAATTTCTAATCTTTCCTGAAAGGAAAGCAGGGATAATGGTTGAATTATGAATTGCATCAGATATACCAAAGTAGTCCCTTCAGACAAATGTTGTTTTGTATTTACTGCCAAAAATATATAAAATATGCAAAATCTCATACTATGTGGAGCCGTTTGAAGGTGGAGGCTCTTCAAATGTATTTGGGTTCCTTTTGCTTTAGAGCAGTGGTTCTCGACCTTCCTAAAGCTGCGACCCTAAGGGGTTCCTCATGTTGTGGTGACCACCAATCATAAAACTGTTTTCATTGCTACTTCATTGCTGTAATTTTGCTACTGTTATGAATCATAATGTAAATACCTGTGTTTTTCAATGGTCTTAGGCCACCCCTGTGAAAGGGCTGTGTGACCTACAGGCTGAGAACTGCAGCTGTTTCAGGGTGTCGTCCTGCTGTTGAGTGTGCGTCACACTATATAGTTGGGTTGTAGACACATGCATAACCCCGACATGGATTTCTAGCCTCCCACTACTCTCTTGAGTTTCTCAGTTTTGAGAGGAAACTCCATTTATGTGCAAACCACAGTATCCTCCAAATTCCAAAGTGAATCATTTCACAGTCATTTAAACGACAGCAGACATTTTTACTACAGTGACCATCCTTATAATAGTCAAGCACCCCCATATTTTTCATGCTCAGAGATTATTCCACTCTTCTTCCATCATTCCACCTCCTAACCTTCCCCAACCCCACTCCAGCACATCTCTCTCTCTCTGTCTCTCTCTCTGTCTCTCTCTCTGTCTCTCTCTCTCTC
>LOEQ01007631.1:51820-62102 GCA_001685075.1 Bramus lutescens | reverse complement strand
CAATGTGGGGGAAGCTGAAGGGCTGGATTTGAAGGAGCAGAGCAAGAAGTGGTGTTCTGCAGTTAGCCTACCTGCTTTTCTGGCCAGAGTGGTCTGAGGGCTCCCAGGGAACATAAAAACAAATCTTTAAAAATAAAAAGACTGTGTGGAAAGCTGAGGAATCCCTGAGTAAGTGAAGTCCCGAGTGAGTGTGTATTGTCATGGTCAGATCCACTCCAAGAAACCAATAGCTTCAGATCTGTGGGGAAATAGCAAGGCCTCCCTCTCCTCAGAGGGTGTTGAGGCTCAAATAGAAATGGCAAAGCCTTCCCTTCTGGTTCCTGTGTGGATGTTGACAGTGTGTGCAGAAAATGACTGTTCCCCACAGAGGCTGCTGCAGTGGAGATAATAAACCTCTCTCTTCAGTCCAGCTGTGTACCACAAATCCTTGCTTATCGCTACGCAATAACCATGCCTCCTTGTTCAGCTGTATGCAATAACCCCGCCTCATTGTTCAGCTGTATGCAATAACCCCGCCTCCTTGTACAGCTGTATGCAATAACCCCGCCTCCTTGTTCAGCTGTATGCAATAACCACGCCTCCTTGTTCAACTGTACACAATAACCCCACCTTCAGAAGCACGCTGAGCTTCTGAAGCACTGTTTCTTCATCTAAGAACCTAGAGGACCCAATTCCAGCTTTCCAGCTTTTTTTCTGTGTGCCCCGGTCTGTCCCTTCTTCAACCTCACCCAAGTCAGATCCACGTCCCTGGAGCCATGCTAGGACTTGGCATATATGAACAAATGAATGAATGAATTTAGCATAAGACCATTTTCTGTGGCCTTAAGGTCAGCTGTGTATGGAACATGGAGCTGTACTGTGAAGACAGGGCTTGGCTAAGGTGTGGTTTGTTTTTCTAACTCATGAAGCAGGAGGAGAGAGAGTCAAGAAGCTCAGGCAAGAGGGGCAGGAGTGACGTCATGATGAGCCATGGGTTCTAAGAAGTGCAAGTATACAGGGTGGTATGGGCAGTGACGTCATGATGAGTCATGGTCTAGCCTGGCTTCTAAGACATGCAAGTATACAGTGTGGTTTGGGCAGTGACGTCATGATGAACCATAAAATAGACTGGATTCTAAGACATGTAAGTATACAGGGTGGTTTGGGCAGTGACGTTGTGATGAGTCATGAAATAGACTGGGTTCTGAAAAGTGCAAATATATAGTAAGAACCTGGAGAAGCTTCAGGGTCAATGAATTGAAAGGCTCCATGTGGCAAAAGCACTGTTAGAAAAGCTAAAATGAAGAGAGATAGCAGTCTAGATGGGGATCCTTGCGTGGAGGCCCAGAAATATGAGCCTATTTCCACTTGTCTGAAGGTAAGAGAGTTTGAGGTTGTTCAAAACTGTTGACAACAACCAGAACCACACGTCTTGACCCAGGATGTGGCTACCTAGTTCTTTTGACATTAAGATGGCACACACAGGTAGACCCACTCCATCCTGACAGGTGGTCAGGATATACAGGCATCCTTCTGCTCCTTCTTTTGTATTAGGAGGTTTAACCGTGGGGAATGGTTCCTTTCAGGATACTTGGTCTAGGGTGGCTTCACTGCCTAAGCAACAGAATGCTAATGACTTGATGTCTTAAAGTGTTGAAGCAATTAACTGTTCGAGTTGTCCTTTGATTCATGTTAAAGAAGTCCTTTGTTGCCTTCTTCCCCCGTTTATAATGGGGTAAAAGGGTGCGGAAAATTAAACATGGGCAATTTCAGTATTCACTGGAACTTCCTCCCGGTACTATCCTATGTTTCTATTTTATTATTTTTACTCAAGTCTTCATATTCTTTACTAACATTTCTGATCCCAGGCCCCTACCCTCATAAGGGGTATTTTTGTCATGGCTGATCCCCAACACATGGCAGGCCAATGTGGCACATTCGTTGACATCCTGGCTCCTGGGAAGTGGGAGGGGTTATGCCAAGCACCTCAAGAATAGATTGCTGACCTAGAGTACTAAACAGGACCTTCTACTACCTGGGGCTAGAGAAGTTGTGGAATTGGGAGGAGAATCTGTAATCACTACTTTACTAAATCAGCATAATTCTTAACTACATTTTAAATATTTATTTTTGTCTCCACAGATAAGTATAGGTCTCATCCCTCATCAAAGAAACATCTCCTCGCAATAGATAGAGACCATTAAAGAAAACCCCAACTGTTCAGAATGCGGCAAAAAAGTTACTCTGCAGTCCCAGCCCCAACGGATCAATAGCATTGCAGAAGAGGGAGATGGAAAGATGGTAAGAGCCCAGAGAACAGAAGTTTACTGTGACATTTCATCTCCTAGGAATGCCACAGAAGCTGCACCTGTGAAGGCTCAACAGCAAGGCCGCCTAAACAAGACCTGAGCAAGGACAACACCAACAGACAAGCTAGCATAGAAGGGGAAATCTCATGCATCCTCAACTTGAGAGAGAAAACTGTAAGCAACTAAAGAATAGTAAAAACAGGAGAAATAGTCTTTCCCAAGGAAGACTCCCTTAACTGGTTTTCCGATACCAAGCACCCTTGATATCAAACATGTTCAAGTAACATTATGTCATCTGCAAAGGTTGTATTTATATATGTTTACTATATGTGTACACAAATATATGTCACAATAACTGAAGAAAAGGAAGCCATGAACTTGAGAGAGAGCAAGTACATGAGAGTGGGTGGAGGGAGGAAATAAAGGGGAAGAAATAATACAACGATACTTTAACTAAAAAAATTAATTGCTAAAAATTGAAATATGTTGAATATATAAAATTGAACATTTTTATATATATACATATATATGTATATATACACTATATATATATACACCAAAAAATAACCAGGATCTCAGGAAGCAAGCTTAAGAGAGACTGAAGTCCTAGGGTGATGTAGGAGGGTCATCTGTCTATGTGTTGCTTTCATTGGTTAATAAAGAAACTGCCTTGNGTGCGGGAGCTGGGCTGGACGAAAAGCAGGGCCTGCTCCCCTTATTACTACACTAGGGTTTGGTGTTAAAGATTCTGGTGGAGTGCCAGGTGTGGTGGCGCATGCCTTTAATCCCAGCACTCTAAGCAAAGACAAAGCAGATCTCCTTTCTTCTTTATTCTCTCCAATAGCTCCCCGGTCCTCACTCATCATCACAAATTCATGACTTTTTTATTTAATTGTTGTTATTGTGCTGGTGGTGGTGGTGGTGATGGCAATGGTGCTGGCATGCATATGTGTGACCTATCATGGTAGCAATAAGTTCCAGAGTCTGAGGTGAGGGACAATGAGGCATGGAATGTGTGGCTAGATTACTTTTATGTGTGATGACAGTACCAATCCAAGAGGCCTTGGTTTTCCTCCATTGATTCAAATAAAGAAGAATTTATGGCGCAAGAGGGATTTGCTGGGAGTGGAGTAAGGTACTGACCTTAGCTCTTCGAATCTGATCTCAGCCGAATTCCCTGAAGTACTCTATCCACCCAGTTTAAAAGTCTCCCACCTACCAGAAAAATCAGTTCCCACAATTTCCTGGTTGCCTTTGACCCAACTGATTCTGCTGTGTTTTCGTTGCCTGTTTTCTCCTCCTCTAAGAAGGTCACATGCCATTGGAATTTGTCTCCACACATATTAAAAAGTGCCTAGCCCAATCTGCTATGCACCTGCTTCTGCATGACCTGATCTCTCAATAGATTGACCTCCTGAATGTCAAATATGAATAACCCATATTCTC
Source organism: Bramus lutescens (assembly GCA_001685075.1). Lineage (NCBI taxonomy): Eukaryota > Metazoa > Chordata > Mammalia > Rodentia > Cricetidae > Bramus > Bramus lutescens. The sequence goes on along the minus strand of LOEQ01007631.1, from coordinate 58,368 downwards.
TTGGTGCCCATAGCTACTCAAAGGTCAATAGGAATCTATTGTAGATCAAATACCCCTCCATTCACCACAGGCCTGCAACACAGTGCATAAATGATGGTAAAGATCACATACACACAACCCAAATACAAGTGACTCTACAGCCTCTACCCTTTTCTCTCCATCCCAAAATTTCCTAGTCAATGCCTTACAATAAGCATCAGAAGACTATGAAGGGTAATTTTTATTTGTAAACTATGGAAGTGTCTTGCGAAATGTGGAAATGAAAATGTTGCCCAAGTTAATCTAGAAACAAAAAAAAAAACCTATCATTCTCATGTTATTTCTTTAATAGCAAATACAATGATGAAGCATAGTACCCAAAAAACTGATCCCATAGTAATATCCTCAGACAAGGGCAGCTTGAATTTTAATTATTTTATATGTGCACAATGGTCATGAAAACCAATTTTTGTTTTTAATAATTAAAATATTTAAGAGGGCTGGAGAGGTGGCACAGTGGTTAAGAGCATGTCCTACTTCTGCAGAGGACACATATTCAGTTTCCAGCACCCACATAAGGTAGCTTGCAGCTGCCTATAATTCTAGCTTCATGGAATCTAGCACCCTCTTCTGACCCCCTTAAGCACCTGCACACACTCATATACATACACATAAATAAAAATTTAAAAAATAAAGTTAAAAATTTTAAGGAGATTTGGATTGGTTAACCATTTTTGCTTTTGTTCCAATGGGTGCCTGACACTGTTATTTTCTGTGATGCAGGTTAGTAATGTACACATGAGTGTAAGTTTGCGGTGGGGTGAAATGAATGGATTTCACTATTTAAAATTTCATCCCCTGCATGAGCATATTTTATGGTTTCGGCTTTGCTGATGAGTTTTATTTTTAGATGTGTCTGTTTTATTTTTAAATGTGTCTTTGTGTTTTGTGTTCCCTTTTCAGCTTGCTGATACTTAATCTTCCTGTTATAAACTTTTTATTTGGTTTGAATGTGTATCACTGCTTCTCAAAGCAGACGAGCTGCTCTTGCATTCTTTCAAAGGCATGATAAGATCAGAATGCTATATATATATATTTGCTCCTGAAAGTAAGCCAATGATTTTAGATTATTGTCAGTTATTGCTGCAAATACTGTCAAGAGTGTACCAAAGACTCTGGGCAGTACTGCAGAGAGAGTACACAGCAGTGACCCTTACCTGTGGTTTTGATGTCTGTGGTTCCAGGCTCAGGGGGTAGCACTGCAGGAGAGTGCACAGCGTTGACCCTTACCTATGGTTTTGATGTCTGTGGTTCCAGTTACCCATGGTCAAACATAGTTGCAAAATATTATGTGGAAAATTATAAAAGTTAACATCTACAAGTTTGCAATCATTCTCCCTGGAGTACATTGCTATCTCTGCTCTATTTATTGTTCATTGTTGTTAATCCCCAACGGGGCAGACTTTCTAAATCAAACTTTACCATAGGCTCGAAGACATAGTGCTAAGCATAGGCTATGTAAGTATCAAGGTTTAAATGGGAAATGCACCCCAGCAGTCCTCAGCTGATGGCATGGTGTTGGGGGTTGCAGAGCCTTTAAGAGGTAGAAGTCTAGCTAGAAGTCATTGAGTTTGGACTTCATGGGCTGTGACCTTTCTGCTTTTTGGCCAGCTGAAATGTGAGGAATCCCAGCCATACTGTCCCACTGTACAGACTCTACATGCCTTGCATGAGCTTGGAACTACCCCTCTCCAACCATGAGCGAAATCCAACCTTTCTCCTTAAGTCCCTTCTATTAGTGTTTTGTCACAAGGACGAAACACATTAGGAGTTGATAATGATCATGGCTCCAAGAACTCACTCTCAAAATGCGTCCTCTGAAGAAAAGATTATTTAATGGGTTCTGGTATAAAATTGAGTCACACCTTAAACGCATTATTTTCAAGATTACATGTGGGGCTGAGTATATGTTCAGAATATGATGTTTAGACCCAGGCTGCCTGAGTTCAAATCTCAGGTCCACAACTTACTGAACTGTGACTTAAGCTGAGTTACTTTGGCAGTCTGTCACCTACTGTCCTCAGGCTTCTTCATTTTTACAAAGCTTTCAAAAGAGCCAAAAATATCAACTGATTTCCTGACTTCCCTTGAGATTGGGTGTTGGCCAGGAATGTAACTCAGTCCAGAGCTTCATTAAGAAAGGCAGCCAGAGACATACGGGACAGGTAGTCCCCCCCCGCTAAGTCAAGGGGAAGAGACAATGGGATCCTGAATGCTCTATCCAGGCTTCCATTATGAGAAATAAATAGTTTTCTCATTATGCAGTTAAATATTCTGACTTATGCATTAGAAATATCTTACTAGTCACTCTGGTTCAATAATGATAAAAGGCACAAGACACCTTTCTATTGTTTTGTAAATTTTTAGATTTGTTTAAATTGACACATAAAACTAGTATGTAAGATACTATGTGACAGCTATGTTCATGTGTGTGTGTGTGTGTTGTATATTATAAGCTTCAAATAAGATGCTCTAGCTTCTTAAATACATATAATTTTGTGGTAAAACATTCAAAATCCCATTGGATCACTTTTTTAACATATTTAGTAGATTTTCATTCTCTAGAGTCACCCTGTGGTATATAAGAGAACCAGAATTTATTTTTTTTCTGCTGCCTTTCTCACTTCTTATTTCAGAAAGTTTTCAACATGCACATCACCATTGAACACAGTGTTAGCTACAGGGTTGTCAAGACACCAGTTTTATTTATTCCTAATTCATTACCAGTTTACCAAAAACATTTTTTAAAACCATATAGAGGCTAAATTTTCCTTCATCTACTGAAATACTCATGACTTTCCCCTTGTTTTTGACCTCTTCCTTGTGGTCCAGTACATGGGTGATTTTTGCAAATCACAAAGTACATAAGGAAACAAATGTGCTTTATGGCATTGTTGAGTAGAGAGCAAATTTATCTCCATGATGTTCTCATGTTCTTCAAGTTCATTATTGGCCTAGTTGATTTTATGTTTGGTGAGCTTCTTATAATAATAGTACACAGTATAATTATGGCTTCATGCATTTTGGGGGAGTGTTGTCAATTTCTGTCTTGTACATTCCAGTTCTTCTGGACACTTTTTGTTTTGTTGTTGAGGTGCTGGGTATTGAGGCATGAGCTCTCTCACTCTTCTGCACCCCCGGCTCCTATACCATCTTGAAATGTTTTAAGGAGATATGGTATTGAGATTGACAGGGATAGGAGGTAGGGTCCCATGATAGGATCTTACTGGGGGAATAATGGCGGCCACTGAAGAAGAGGAGGTTCCTGTCAACAAGGGAGCTTGGAAGAGAATACAGAAAGCATTAGTGTCAATCAGAGCACTAGGGAGTTCTTCAGAGGCTACACAGATAAAGAAAATTCCAGAAGTTGGATGCAAACAAAAGGAAAAGCATAAATTGGGCAGAATATCCCTGCCCAATAGTGGGGTTGGGCAGCTAGACATAAATTAAAAGGAGTGAGCAAGTGGGAACAGAAGAAAAGACCTGTATCCCTGGGCTAGTAAGGCTGGCCATTGACTCTTATCATAGAGAGCAAAGAAGAATTAAGTTTTACCAGAGGAATGAGGAAGCATGGACCAAGTAGCTCCTGAGAATTTATTTTAAATGTGAGAGACTCACGCAGTACCTGGACAGTGATCCTGGGCTCCTTGATGCTGATATTGACGGTTTTGTTGAGGACTCAGGGTAGCATGAGTCTTGACCAGCTGCCAGGCCCAGACCGGGAAGATGTTCCTGTGGAAGAGAAGCATTGGAGACTGACCTACCTTGGCAAGGCAAAGAGGGCCAGTCAACCCCCAGAGCCCTGCCTGTCCATAGTGTGGGCTGAATCCTGGCAGCAGGTGAAGTGAAGGACAGTTGTTTGCCCAGTGACTGGTGTTACCGCATTCGAAACCACCACAGGTAGAGCCCTGTTCCTCTCTGGAGCTGGTCCCAGGACTGCTACCAGCAGCTAGTATTTCTGTCCACCATGGGAAGCACATGGAGTACTACTTCCTGCTCCTCCTTCTCATGGAAGAATTGAAACGCCATATTCATCAGATCTCTGTGAGGGATTTGGGACCAAGTCTTTTAAGTTTGTCTCCCCTGGCCCCAATCTCAAGCACTGACTGGGGCGGGGGGGGGTGAGAATTGAAGATAAGCAAGCCCACTTGGATCTAACTGGGTGGTGGATTAGCCTCTGTGAGTCAGGTGAGGAACTCAGCAGGATTTTTTTTCTGGCCTCTGGTTGACCCCCTCGGTTTGTAAAAAATATGCCTTCTTATGTGAGGCCTTAGAGCCCAGCCAGGAGGCAATGCCCAGGCATTGATTCTCAGCATTGACCTGATAATTCCAGTGGGGATCTGCACAGGGAACCTCCTCCGCCCCCACTAGATAAGGCTCGTCCCTGGGGTGGGCACCCTCTGCACGGGCCTAGGCAGTGCTGCAGACCCTTCTCTTCTCCTTGGGTGTGAGTAGAGAAGGACTCAATAACATAAACTTTAAATATGAAACTGAAAATGGAGGATGGCAGAAATTCACAGAGGCAAGTTATCCTTCCACACAGGAGGGCCAAATCGGCAGTTTGGTTCAGTTAAAGAAAGGACCAAGTCTTCAGGGGTCCAGGCATTCTTCCCTGGTTTTGGCACCAGATGTGAGAGCAGTGAGCCACAGAACTAGACCACTCTGTAGTTTAAAAAACAATTTACTGGGGGACAAACTACTGAGCTGTGTTATGAGAATAGAAAGCACAACTTGACCAGAAAACAAACTGATTTTACAGGACAGCCGGTAAAGATGGGGTCTTTGAGCCAATTCAGTCGTTCGATTAATCAGGAACTAGATTGCTTTGCCCCCATCCATTGACAGTCGGGGACAGAGAAAGGACGTAGTGGCTTTCCTGACAAACAGAACCAGTCATGAGGTTTCTGAAGATTACTGATTTATGTTTCTGCTTACCCAATAAGAACCCTGTTTACCCAGTGAGAATCCAACCTGGATTGAGGCTGAGCTGTTACTGTCAGCAGCACTGACATTTGGCACCCACTTTGTAACCTGACAAATAAATGATTCCCCTACCAAAGTGCAGGACATTTCAGCTTGGGTAGACGCTGGCCCTAAGTATGCCTGGTTCCTGAGAGCCTCAGAACTATTGCTACTGCTTCAAATTGCAATACAAAACAAATGGCAGCTCCCTACTGGGGAAAGTAATGCCTGCTTTAGTGGCAATACAGAAAGATGGGCTGGGACTGAAATGGAAGTCCTCATTTTGTAATGGAAACATCTAAAGTGCTAGAAGAGACCATGCAATCTGCTGGGGTGAAATTGTCACCAATAGTCCTGTCCTACTATGGAACCTACATACTAACAAAGTGTGCACATCAAAGAAGATCCACCAAGTGTAATAATGGCACAGTGACAAGGGTGCAACCAACTGGGTTTATGGCTGCTTCACTAGAAGGAATCCACGATGTTTGGGGATTGAGGAAAACAGTCTTCTTTTAATACGAATTCTTAGAGAATTTTTGCAACACTTCTGAATATGTATTATTAGCTAAAACATCAAACACTGCCATGCCCATCTACAAGGAAGGCCGGTATATGTAGGGTTTGGTTTTGTTTTTAACCTATATAGAATGTGTCTATGAAAATTGGCTTTTACTCACCAAAGGAAATATTAGGCATTATCAGTCTATGTCCTTATAAGACACAGATTAAGAGGACAGTCATTTGTGCAAAGGTTACATCTGCTAGTCAATCAAAGTTAAAAAGCCTGGGTTGGAGAAATAAAAACATCTGAAAATAAAAGCTAAGGTGTGAGGAAAGGAATAAGAACAGGAAGAATGGCTGTGCATTTTGACAGTTTAGAAAACTTGTTAAGTGAAACACTAAATTTATTTTTATGAAACATAATGTTTTTGTACCACACTATTGAATGTGTAGAATTAAAATCTGAACACCTCCCAAAGTCACTTTCGCATGAATTCTTTGGGAGGTCACTAAACACTTGTATTTACCTCTCTTGTTGCGTTTTTGCTTTGCTGTCATTTGTGTTTGTTTTGTTCTTTTTTGGCTTATTGGGGTCTTGTCCTTTGTGACAGGGGCTCAACATGTAGCCCAGGCTGCCCTCAGATGCTCACCAACTCCCCTAACTCAGCTTTCTAAGAGCTGAGATCATAGGCATGCATCACACACTACCAGCACACTGGCCTCTTCATGACACTCATGTTTCTCCAGCACACAGAACTTGGGCTAACTGAGTTTGTGAGAAAATGTGCAAAGTGCCTACATTGCTGAATTCCATGGGACTCCAGGGAATTTTGTAAACGATGTTCAAATTATACAGTGAAGGACATGGTCAGCAAGATAAAATGACAACCTACAGAATGGGAAAAGATCTTCACTAACCCCATATCAGACAGAGGTCTGATCTCCAAAATATACAAAGAACTCAAGAAATTGGTTGATGTAGGAGGGTCTTCTGTCTATGTGTTACTTTCATTGGTTAATAAAGAAACTGCCTTGGCCCCCTT
>LOEQ01007630.1:63585-74353 GCA_001685075.1 Bramus lutescens | reverse complement strand
GGAATTGGGAGGAGGGGAGGATATGGAAATTTTTAATAATAATAATAATAATAAATCTAAAAAAGAAACTATGAATTTCCAAGAATTTGAAAATGTTCACCATTTATTTTAGTTATTGCTTCATATAAAACTGACCTTTCTCAAAAAAAATCTGCCTTCAATTGTCTGCTTGAGCCAGAAAGTACACTGCCATATCAAATTGCTTTAAAAGTTTCCCTCATCAAACGTTTAAGAAAAAAGGTTGTTTATTGGAAGATTTAATGTTAAGTATAATTGAAGGAAACATTGAGTAATAAACTAGTAGTAAGGGCTGAAAACAGCTGGCCCTTAATTGTGTTTGGACTGTGACTGTGCGTGTGTGTGTGTGCGCGCGCACGCGCGCTTGTGCGCATGCACGTGTGTAAAACAGTTTTCCTACACAGAGGATAATGCTAATCCCAAAATCTATAGTCTGCCAAATAAAAAGCCCAGCTCTCGGTGTAGAATAACTCCCCTTGGGTTGTTAGTGTCCCATGGGCTCCAAAAACAATGCATGTTATTGGCACTGATCCTGGCTCCCTACCAGAACTTGATGGTAGGAGTCTATTGCTGAAGACCTCATATTCATTTACCATATAGGACATATGATCATAGGACATAAATAAATCAAATCAGTACTGCCTAGGAAACTTCTTATCTGCTGCCTAGCTTTCTTAGTACTGGAAGGTGCTGTCCCGGCTGTGAGGGAAGCAGCAGGGAAGTCATCAGTGTTCTTACCCAGCCTCAGAACTGCAATAATAGCTGGTGCGGCAAGGTATGCATGTGAGTTCATTAGTGGCACAAAGGTTATGGAAGTAACCAACCACTCTCTGATTGGATTTAAGGCCTGTTCCACAGTAGGAAACACATACTTTATAGTATAAATCCACCTAAAATCCCATGGATGAGTAGCTCACAGGTCCTAGGGATGAACCCACTACTCTAATTTTGACAAACTGATATGCAAACAAACCCCTGTAAATACACAGCTCTATGCTCATAGATTAGTGCAGCTCTCGGACATTATCAGAGAGGTCTCTTTGTGAAGTCAACAGTGGTTAATGCAGCAACTCACAACTGACCACAGTGCAGAGGATAGTTACCTACAAGGCTCGGGGATCATTCATTTCAGAAGAGGTGACAGAAATAGGGAAGAGCCAGAGGTCAGGGAGAGACAGGAGCAGAACAGTGTCTTCTGGACCTGACAGAGCTGCTTCACTCATGACGTCAGAGCAGCTGTGCAGTTGCCTGCACAAGGCCTGCTCAAGCTCAAGCCAATCAACATTGCAGTTTGGGGTGGGGAGGCATTCCCAAATCTCCACCCTAAGTTGAAGGCCTATTGACAGTTGATAGCCGCTAGATGAGGAAGAATCAATCTTCATTAACTCTGTGGCTATACTCCAGTGGCCCCACATCCAGAAGTATGAGGACAGCACAAATTAGAATTGATAGATTATTAAATAATAAAAAAGAGGACAAGAAATCGGATGGTTAGGGAGGTTGAGTGGCTCCAGATGAGTAAGCAGATGCGTTTAGGTGATTATGATCAAAATACTTTATTTGAAATTCTCAAAGAATGAATAGTTTTTAATTATAGGAATTCAATTGTTTTGGAAGTGAAATTTCAGGCAACTAAAAGTCAATGTCTTGGCTTAAAAACAGCTTTGTATTGATTTCTATGGTTCTCCTTCCACTCTGCCTTAGGCTACAATCCATCCTCTCCTTTGTCCATTTTCTGCCCAACCATTTTATATTTCAACAGAATTCTTATTATCTTATTTAATGAATTTCTGCAGGTGAAAGAATAACTTCAATAAAATATAGTGAATTAAATGTAATGACCAAGTCATTAACAAAATTCAAAGCTTATCTTAGACTCCTAAGAATATACTATGTTAGCATGATTTGAGCATACTCATTACAATGTTTGTCCAGCTGTGGACTCTGTGTTTAAACTTATCGAAAGCTTTCTGTGCAACAACCGAAATTATTATATTTTCTATTAATAAAGTGAGTTCTATTGATAAATGCACTCCTGCATAAATTTATTTTAAAATGAGTTATTCTTTTGTAACCAAATGTTCAATTAGCTAGTATTAATCACCTAATATTAGTTTGTGTGTTCACAAATAATGTTGTATTATAAGTTTCTTTTACTGCTTTTATCTGACATAACAACCAAGACTACATTTATCTCATCAAATAAGTATGAAGTATAAGTATTCTCCTTGTTCTGAGAAATAAAATTATTTTTTTCTGGAAAATTTAGTAGAAATTTCCTATGAAAAACTAGATGTTGCAAAAGTCTGGGAGCAAATGGGGTCTGTGTGGAAATGTAAAATAAATTTTTTAGTTTGAGAACTTACGTTTTTTGAAACATTTTATAGCTTAGTAAAAGTTCCCTAATATGTGTCCATCTGTGTATGTGCAAGCATGTGTATGTATACTATCTATATACATACACATGCACATATATGTATATACATAAATGTATATATACATATTTGTGGTATTTTTACTTCCAATCTGTTTTATCTACAGTTTTAATTTTCTTTTTCATGGTGTGTTTCTTCTCATAAAACTTTTTCTCTTTTGCTTGTCACCTTTTTTTAGAGACAGAGTTTCTTGTGGTTTACATTTTTACTTCCATATTTGCTGCTTTGTCTTTCATTCTTATTAATGACTCATTTCTTTATTCTCACATTGTTCCTTTGAGTTTGCCCTGTTGCCTCCTGAGTTTCTTGAACTTAATGTGTATGTTGTTACCTTTCAAATCGTGCTTCCTGATGAATGTATTTTACATCTCCATTGAGAACCTTTTTCAGCTCTAAACTGCCTTGTGAGGATTTGCAGATTCCAGAATTCAACAATTCCCTTTACTATCACCTTTTTAAACTGAGGGATTATGTGCATAAAACACAACTGTTAGGGTGTCAGAAGCTTTTAAAAATGTATAGCATCAACAGATTGTGGTCACAGAACACAATCCCTATGTGATTGGTTCCTTGGGATTTCTTGAGGTCTTATTTATGGTCTAGTAAGTTTACCACATGAGATAATAAACAATTTCTGAGAGAATGTGAAAGCTCGGTTGTCTTAATACTGTGTTTAAAGCTTTTCTCAAAACACTCCAGAAGGAACTTGCTACCGATGCCTTGGTTTTTGTGCCAAAAGATTCACTTCTCACTTCTGACTTCCAACATTGTAAGGTAAGTACATGCACTAAGTGTACAATCATTTTTAGTAGCAGTGAGAAACACACACACTCCCTTACTTATCACTTTATGGATCCCCATAATAACTCTTTTAAATTCATGACTTACGTGTTCCCATAGTTCAAGCCATAATGTATACGATGCACTACTGCCTATTTTGAATGAACTCTTTCCAAATCTAATTAGTTCAGCTTGTGAGATTGTATTTTCCTGGGGCTATTGACTGACATGCCCAGCAATGTATGCTGAAGAACAAAAGAAGTAGACTCCCCACATCTGTCTAACACCAGGTTGAATTTTAAAGAGGACAAAGGTGTTCACTCACAACTGGAGAGTGAGGACCACAGACACACTGCACGCTCTCCTCCAGAAAGTTCTCCTGTTCCAGGATGAGGACTTAAAACAGTTATGAGAAGAGAGTCTTATGATTGTGATCTGAGACTCTTGTCCTGTGGATTGAGGGGAGAAGGCAGTCAAGGAAAAGCCCAAGGCTCACTGGGGTGTCCACATTTGCTTGCATCAGCAATCCCAGTGCTTGCTGATGGGAAACAGTCACTCCAGGAGGTTCCAAGTTGTTCCTGCAAAACTGAGTCAAATAACACTAGCCAGAGGCTACTCCTCCACAGTCTGTCTCTACTGTCTGATTATTGTCAGTCAAGCTCTTGATACTGCCTTGGAAATGTCCTTAGAAAAGGCTTCCTTATTTCTTCTGTAGATTATTTTTTAATGAAAAGAATTTTTCCTCATACAGTATATTCTGATCAGTTTCCCTTCTCTTGTCTAACTCCATGTCTTCATTCTCTTTCTCTTTAAGACACAAACAGGCAAATAGAAAGCTGCCAGCATAATACATTGGCACAGTAGTAGTACAAACATTGTGTAAGTATCAAACCATTATCTCTATAGATTATTCTAAAGAAAACATAACAGAGAGACTCAATAATACTTGTGAGGCATCCATGATGTCAGCTTTTGTTTCTACTACATCTCATTAGTCGAAACTAAAAACTAAGGCTATTTGGAGGAACGAGGGTGATGACTAATGCAGTTGTAAAAGGCACTGGAAGAAGCAGAGTCGTGTGTTCGAGTGAACAGCACCTTATTGGTGATGGCATGGCCAGGGAATTAGATATGCCCAAACGGCTGGACCCCATGAGTTTGGAATTAGTTACATTTAAAATAAATTCTGTTTACATTTGGTTTTCATTAAGTGAGTGTCTTCAAGTTGTCACTGAGCTGATGCTGTTGGTTATTATAAATATGTACAACTTTAGTTGATATGAGGAAAAATATTTTGAACCAACTTCTATGGCAGTGGTTCTCAATCTTCCTAATGCTGCGAACCTTTAACACATTTCCTCGTGTTGTGGTGACCTCCAATCACAAAATTATTTCATTGCTACTTCATTGTAAAAAACTGTAATTTTGCTACTGTTATGAATCATAATGTAAATACATGATATGCATGATATCTGATATATGACCCCTGAAAGGACTGAGACCCACAAGTTGAGAACTGCAGTTCTAAAGCATAAACCAGCAAACCAGTCCTCTGGGCTACTCCATGTGTGAATATTATTTGTTCTTTCAACTCTCCTGTTTTTAGTCTGTGAGTAATATAATATTCAAGCCACTTTTAAAGTGTCAGCCTATCCATAAGGACAAGTAAGAATCAAAAATTACTAGTTAAACAAATTTTCTGGTGGAAAAAGAGTTAAATGTCCAGAGAAATTTTTAAATTGCTCATTAAAAAAAATGAGTTTTCAGAGAAAATATGAATTGATATCTACAAAGTTTTCTCTAAGTGGTGTGCCCTACGGAATTATAACTTGTAATACTGAAAACAAATGTCAGAATTTTTGCCTTATAAAGTATGTACCATTTAATGGTTCCTTTCTAGCCCATAAAGTTAATTTTGATAACTGCACATACATGCACTGGACAAAATAATGAGATTTCCGACAGTTAATAAAAGATACTGAACCGAACAATCCAAAGCCTCTAGACCTATTTACCACTTTTCAGTAAAGGCAAATCCATCTTAAAATATACCACAAGGAGGCAGTTAGAGACATTCAAAATTCAGGAACCTCTACAAGATGAATGTTGTGGTTTTTTCAACAAATACATAGCAAACAGAAAAGGAGTTATTGAAAACTCACAGATTAGAAGCAAGCAGCATGTGAAAAGTCAAAAGTCTAGGAGAATCTTGCTTAGAAATTGATTCAAATAAGTCAAGATTGAAAACTCTCATGGAGACAGATGAGGAAACTAAGGCACAGGTTGGATATTAATTGATATTAAGGAATTGCTGTCAGGTTTTTAAGATTTTTATAGGGAGGAAAGGTTGTATGTTTAAGAAATTGTTATCTTTTAGAGACACAAATAGGTTTAGTCACAAATGAAATTCCCCAGTGTCTAGGATTCTCTTCAAAATAACTCAGAAGTTGTGTGAGAAATTTCTGTGCAGAAGTAAATAGGAACACCCACGAATTCAAACAAGAATGACAGTGGATTAGAATCTTCTGGATGGGCAAGAATGTCAGGGATGGCTGTGACTTACCCTGTTCTCTATTTGTATATATTTGAAAACCACTATTATAAAGAAACGTTAAGTGATAAATACCTATTTAAATGGCTATAACTACACAACATCATTAATTATTTTACTTGTTGATAATTTCTCACTTTGCAAAGTGTTTTTCTCTAAAACAAAAAAAGAAAATGTGTGTGTTTATGTGTGTGTGTTTGTGTGTATGTGTACATGTACATGTGTTGAATTCATACCTTTCAGCTTTATGTCTGACATGAGGTGTACATTTGACTAGGGTGAGGAGTAATGGGCTATGTCGTTGACAGCATCATCAAGGTAGCAATAACCATATTTACAACACAGGTGGGCACCATTCTTGTTACATCACTTTTGTACCTAACCACCCAGGATGCCTTCCCACCCGCACCCCAGATTCTTCTTTAATATTCTTTACTAAACTCCTTTTTACTTAGCAGGTGTTCCATTACTTACTATTAGGAAATGTGACTCACAGTACTGACCAGAGAGGCAGCTGTTTGAGAAGAGCTGGTGGGATCAGAACAACTCTCTTTGAGGATGTGATTTTTCATCTGGTCATTAAGAGGATGAATCAGGGCTGAAGAAATCCTAGAATGAAGAGTATGGAATGGAAAGGGTGTCTTGTGGAGACTACGCCATGAATAAATGCAGAGCAGCAGAAATTTCAGAGCTTGGATCTATATATAACCCAAATTGGTCACAGCACACACTGAATGAAGATGGGCAGGAGAGAATTATAAGAGAAGAATGCTGGCTGGGGCAGGCCACAGTAGTCAAGACGAGTACTTCTAAAACTTATTCCACTTGCCACCACTTTGCCTGGGAATTTTTTATGTGACCTTGAATTTATGTGTCTGTGAAGCAGGTATACAAATCAAAATCTGGTGACAGTAGATCATATGACAAAAATGCCAAACTAATTCTTTGGTGTATAGGTATTTTTACTATTTATTAAGGATGAAGCAAATTTTCATACCGCTACTGAGAGGGTGTGTTTTATATTTTGGGGGAAAAAGAGTTTCATTTCTTAATTTTATGCTTCAAATACAGAGTATGTGCATTAAGCACTATATGAACCTGCACTTCAAAGTAATTAGCATTTGATATGGGCGTTATCTCATCTCAACTTACCTGGAGAAATGCAACTTGACTATTTTGCTTACAAACTCCAGGAAACGTTACCAGGTTAGAAAGCAGGACATTCATGTATTTTTTCTTCTCTCATATATTACATCCTGACCAGTTTCCCTCCCTCAACTCCTCTCAGTTCCCTCTCCCACCTCCCTTCTTCCCCAGCTCTACTCCTCGTCCATGTCCCTTCAGAAAGAGCAGCCCTACCCCCAAGAATATCAACTGAACGTGGAATATCAAGTTACCCATTTTCCTATACCACATTTTTCTAATTTGCAGTTGAGCGTAAGAATTTACCGCCTAAAGTTGGCAAAAGATCAAGAAATGGAATCTTTGTCTAAGTGGTTCTGTTTTAGTTAAGAGTTTCTATTGCTGTGATGAAACACCATGACCAGAAAGCAAGATGGGAAGGAAAGGATTTATTTGGCTTACACTTCAGCATTGTTGTTCCTCATGAAAGTCAGGAGACAGGAATGCAAAACAGGCAGAATCCCAAAGGCAGGAGCTGATGCAGAGGTCATGGAAGGAAACAGTTGCTAGCTTGTTTCTCATGACTTGCTCAGCCCACCTGCCTAAAGAATTCAGAAGCAACAGCCTAAAGAAGGTACCACCCACCACGGGCTGGGCCCTCCCCCATTGATCACTAAATGAGAAAATACCTTACAGCTGGATCTCATCCAGGCATTTCCTCTGATAGCTCTAGCTTGTGTCAAGTTGAGACACAAAACCAGTCAGTACAGGTCCCCTAAGTTTCACTTAATTTCACTTTGCATGGGAGAAAGCCAAAATGAGTCTTTGCTTTTCAAGGTCTGGAGGGAAAGCCAATGAGATGGCTCAGCGGGCAAAGGCAGCTGCCAACCCAGAGTACTTGATTTCAATCCCCAGGACCCACGATGAGAGAACCTGCCTCCTATAAACTGTCCTCTTATCCCCACACGTGACCTATGACAGGTGGACAGGCATATGAGTGCTCAAACACAAATAAATAAACAAATAATAAAAATTTGCCAAGACAAAGAAAGAGGGGTGCTACACTGCATTTCATGTATTAAAAATAAGAGCTGTCTTAGCAGCTTAAATATTTTCAGTTATAAAATACACTAAGATTTACTTTGATGAATAGTTTATAGCCAAATCAATTATTCATACACTGTCACTTTACCACAAGGTCCTTTAAAATCAGACCGTGGTATAGAAAACAGTCTATGTTCTTACAATGAATAAACTCATACTTAAAGTGGTTCATATTTGCATGAAGGCAAAGAAAACTTGATATATGTTACAAACTTGTTACATGTATTTACAGAGCCCTTTCTTCTCTAAGCATTTGAAACATTCACATCACACAACTCTCTACTTCTAGCAAGCTTTACAGAGATAATAAGGTCATCATCCACAAGGCTGGCGCCATGCTATAACACAAAGCAGTGCTTTGAAAGTTGCTGGGTAATCTTCAATACTCTGGTTTTGTAAAACATTTCAGGTCCAGGCAAATTCTCTGATTTTGTAAAAACATATCAGTTAAAACAACAAGTTCACCTGTCTGCAAATACATTTAAGAAATGTGTGTTAAGCAAGCACTTACCTCCAGTCTGCAACTGAAAAAGAAATTCCAAAAGTCAAATATTCAAACACAATTTAAGAAATGGTTATTGGGAAGTATACTATCCCCGACCCTTATAATCTCCAGATGCCCCTCACATTTGCCACAGAATGGCATAGTGAGATATCCCTGTTAAGAAAGATGATCAAGGGCTAGAAAGATACCTCGGGGCTACGAGCTCTCATTGACTGCTCTTCTAGAGGTCCTGAGCCAATTCCCAACAACCACATGGTGGCTGGCTACTATCTATAATGGGATCTATAATGCCCTCTTTTGGACTGCAGGGGAAATGCAGATGGAGCCCTTTGACCTTAAAAAATACATAAATAAATAAACCTTTTTAAAAAATTTAAAAAGAAAGCTAATCAAGCTAGTGGCATCACCATCAAGGCATGATATCAACCAAGCCTTTGACACAAGGTGAAGGGGCATCTCAAATTCAAATCACAGCATGGGACTTTCCATACATTACCATGTGAGACCCCAAATAAATTCTCTGAGAACAACAACCTACCATATTTTTGTGCCCTGCTTCTCCCCAGAGCATCTTACAATACATGTTCTACCTTGAAGATAAGCAGATATTCAATGGGCATGTCATTCTTAAGGAATAGCAGGACAATGAACAATGAACAAAGACAACACTTTTAATTCCTGATTTAAATATATGTAAATCTCCAGCATCTCAAAATGTTAAGTCATTTATATGCAGCATTAGATGTTCTCTCCTGTTAAATGTATCCAGGCAATAAAGACTTAAAACTTATAAGCAGCGCATATAAGCAGGAACATCTATTATTTGCAACAATTTGAGAGTTTCACTCCCCTGGCGAGGTGAGTTGAAAGTCAGCTATCATATGTATAATTAATACTATCGCAAACTCTAACAAGAAAGCAGAACTCAATACTCACAAATGGAAATGTGTTTAATTTTAGTAATGGCCTCTGAGATTTTAAATATGCATCACTGAAAAAAGTGTGGTCCATTTCAGTGTCAGAAATACCAAAGTCTTCTGTTTTGCATAGCTTTCCAGTATAACTGGAAAGATGAACCTTATCTCTCTCCTCAACAACTAAAATGTTAGGAACTCAAGAGCTATGGGTAATAGCCCCAACCCCTAGGAAACAAAGTGTTCTCAGAGCACTTTGGAAAGAGTGGTTTGTGGTGTTCCATTTGATCTTCAAGCTCCAGGGACCCGTGACCACACATACCACAAATACATCTCAAGTACAAATTATTTGCACTCTTAAACTTTAGAGTCTACAGAAACATTCATAGAGAAAGCAAGAAAGAATTGAAGGGCTAGATTTCCAGGAAGGAAGATAAAGACATGTTAGCAGCCAACTTTTCTGCTTTTACCAGAATAATTGTGAATAAAATACTAGGAATTTCAGAGACCTAGGTTTCATACACACTTCCAAAAAATTAAAATTAAAATTAAAAAAAAAGCAATGTTAGAATTTTTCATTTTACATAGAATTTAAAATAGTTATTCAAACACTTAACTTTGAGAGTCATCAGTACTTAGACCCCAGTCCTTCTGGGGATATATACCATATTTGACATTAATCTCTTAAAACTTGCATCAGTTTGAAAATGGTTCTGTAATCAAATGCGCAGATGAAACAAAGATAAACAAGAGACCTGCATTTTAACCAAATGAATCTGTCCCCCTTTAATGAAGTAATAGTGACTGTATTACCTTTTCAAGGCTGTCTAGCACTGTACCTTAAGTTAAGTGGTTTAGACAACAGAACTATTACCTCAAGGTTTGCCTTACTTGGGGAGCAGAGGGGCTGGTGCTCTGACCTTTGGAGGTTTGTTGGCCATATGCAGCATTCTTTGATTTATAGAACACCCTTACCTCTGACAGTTCCCTCTTTGTAAGAAAACAACTTGTACCTAATTAGAGACCCACCAACTCCGATATGTCCTCACCTTAGTTATATCTTCAATGGTCCCACCTCCAAGTAAGGTCATATCCCATGGTACAGTAGGTTAGGGCTTCAAAGTAGGACCTTTGGAGATAAATCACTCAGTGCATAATAAGAATTGGAAGAATTGGATCCAGGAGTTTTGATAACAAATCATCTAGAAGTAACAGCCAAGCAAATAGCTATCAAATGTAATCAAGAAATCTTTATAAAGAAATAGTTTATAGAGCACTGTGCTTTCAATAATTCATTTACACAGAATTCTTTTTTCTTTGTTTTTTTTTTTTGAGACAG
>LOEQ01007630.1:42779-56003 GCA_001685075.1 Bramus lutescens | reverse complement strand
CCTAGTGTGTTTGGATGCTCACCTTCCTAGACCTTGATGGAGGGGGGGAGGACCATGGACTTTCCACAGGGCAGGGAACCCTGACTGCTTTTTGGACTGGAAAGGGAGGGGGAGGGAGGGAAGGAAATGGGAGGAGGGGAGGAGGTTGAAAATTTTAATAATAATAAAAAAGACATATAGCATAAAAAAACAAAGTCAGGGAAACAAATATAATCACATATTTTTTTGTCTTCCCAAGGTGATGACAGGTATCAAATGGTAAGAGACAGGAAGGACATGTGGATGAATCTCCTCTGGTGGCCTCTTGTCTTATTCTTATAGAGGTTCTGGTATTCAGACGTGGATATACTCGGATGGCCTTTTATAATTCTGATCAACACCCAAATGCTTCACTTCTAAAGCCTCACACTGAATTCCCACTCAGTTACTATGCCCCAGTTGGGGTTAAATATCAACATGTGAGCCCCTGGGCAACAGTGCACTGAAACTGTAGCTACACCATAGTGAATAGCATGCATTACTGCTACCCCTGTACACAGGCATTGCCATGAGTCAGTGTCCTCATTTGCTTTGTATTGCTGGGATAAAACCATGACCAAAAGCAAGTTGGGGAAAGAAAGAGTTTATTTGACTTACATGCCCAGATTACAGTTTGTTACCTAGGGAAGCCAAGGCGGGAACTGAGAAGCCATTGTGTGAAGCTGTTAAAGTGAAGCTTGGGATTGCACTGGAGACCCCAGAATGTTGGAGGTGCCAGAGGGGTGGGATGACTGCCAGGGAGAGCTGCATAGAACGAGAGGAACCAGCCCAAGGGAGAAAAGGGAGTTGCAGACAGCAAAATTAGAAGGATGGAGCCATCTGAGCACTTTCACATCAGAGGAGAAATACAGGATTTGGAGTGGGCCTTGCTGGGTTCTGGTCTTGCTTTAATACATTATTTTCTCACCCTGCCCCCATTCCTCCCTTCGAAAATGGTAATGTATATTCTGTGCCAATATATAAGTATTTAATTTGCCTTTTGATTTTTCACAGTGTTACAATTAAGTGATTCCTTTTGTCTCAGAAGAGACTTTTCACTCCGAAACTGCTGAGTCTGTGAAAGATTATGGAGACTTCTGAAGCTGGCCTAATTACATTTTGCATTACAATATGGACACAGGCTAAGGGGACCAGTGAGTGAAGTACGGTGGTTCAGATGAGAACAGCCCCTGTAGGCTCTAATATTTGAATACTTAGTTTCCAGTTAGTGAGACTGCTTGGGAAGGATTAGGAGGTGTGGCCTTGTTGTAGGAGGTGTGTCACTGGGGGAAATCTTTGAGGTTTCAAAAAGCTCACATCATTCCATAGTTAGTTCTCTCTGCTTCTTGCTTGTGGATTAAGATGTAAGTGCTTAGCTGTTGCTTCAGCATCGTGTCTATCTGACTGCTGTCATTCTACCCATCATGATGGCCATGGTCTCTAGCCTTCTGGAACCATAAGCCCCAAATGAAATGCTTTCTAAGTTGCTTTATTCATAATGTTCTGTTATTGCATCTGAAAAAATAATCAGGACAGCAAGCAAGCAACCTCCAGAATGTGTGAAGTGAATATGTGCCCACACTCATGATACTGACTTTTTCGTGTTATTCTTTCTCTAATCCCTCACCTACTACCCCACAGAGAGTGATTCATTCTATCTGTGCCTAGTCTTCAACAGAAATGTACGCTAATGTACGCTTTACAAAAAAACAAGAAAACTTCAAAAGGAAGACACATGTAAGAAAATTTTGTACCAATGCAACTGTTACTGAACAGCAGGACTGCTCTGAGATACCGCACAGAAATCCATTTCTAATGTGATGTATCTAGTTTTTCCAAGGACAGAAAATTTCCTGTTACAAATGCATTGTCCCAGTGGCAATTGGGGAAAGAACAAAAAAATAATTGCACATAGTTCCTTTGTCTTCCATTGTACATTTGAAATTTAGACTAAAAGAGAAAAATCTTTCTATGCTGAAACTTGACTTATTTTAAATAAAAATAAAAGCAGTTGAGTCTCCTCTAAAGGGCTCGAGGGGAAGTAATCTGACCAGAAAAGCATCTAGTAAGCTTTCCCTGAAATTGCCAATTTCTCCCCTGATTACAAAGGCAATGCTGATTCAATGAAAAAAAAGCTATAAAATATAAAAAAGTAATAGAAGAAAATATTATTTATATTCAAAGGAAGCCATTGCTAAACTCTAATTTATTTGATTGCATTTTATAGGCTTATTACATAGTAAATGTAGAATAATATGCAGCATTACAATTTTTATCTTGATTCTTTCTGTTAATGTCAAAATAGCATTTCATGTAAATGTAAAATTATACAATCATAGTTTTATGTTGCATAATTTTTCTGATTTGCATCTATTGTATGCATGTCCCAAAATATATTCACACTTTCCCCAGTGTTAAATAATTAACTGCCTTCAAACCGTTCATTATTCATAAGCAAATCTGCCACAAACAGCTTTATACATAATGAATTCTCTACATTAAAGATTATTTATTTGGGATCAATTCTTAGAAGTGGATTGCTTGTGCGGAAATTAATAAATTAAGAAAACCTCAAAGCACATAACCATAAGTCTTCCTAGCAATGCGCCTATGTGCAACCAATACTTGGGGTTTTCCGCAGCCATCCCTGGCTGCCCAGGGAGCACTGGTTCCAAGTATCACAACAAATGCTAGCTTTTGCTGGTGTTCAACTCTCATATGAAATGGTACAGCATCCACATGTATCTCACACACAGCTTCCCATTGTCCCAGTCATCTCTAGGGTAATTACAATACTGAATGTAATATGAAATCTCAGTAAAAAGATATTGCATGTATTATTTAGACAACAATGACAGTAAAAAAAATCCATGCCTATTCAATATGGATGCAAATATTTTCAAATCTTATTTCACTGAATCTGTGCCTGTGGAACTGATAGCTACAGAAGAACAAGTGTGTGCTGACAATCCCTGGAAACACTGCTATTTCAAAATCTTGGTAAGCAGAAAGCAGTAGACATCAACCTTACAGGGTCTAGAATCACCTAGCAGACAAACTTCTATCTGTGTCTAAAAAGGACTTTCTTGATTAGGTTAACAGAGGCGGGAACAACATCTTCTGACTATGAGTGGTATCATTCCATGGTGAAAAAGAGTCGCACATGAGCATTCACCTCTCTCTGCTTCCTGCCTGAGAACACAATGTGATCATACATTCTGGCTGCCATGACCTCCTAGTTATGAATGTATGAGCCGAAATAGACTCTTCTTTCCTTGGGTGCTTTTGCTCAGTATTTTGGCACAACAATGAGGAAAAACAGTATAATTATGTAGAATTGGATCCCCCAAAAAAGTAGGTTAAGCAATAAGAATATTTTCTTCTCCATTAAAAAGAAGTAGTTATGTGGGTCCTCCCAGGATAACAGACTCAGTGGATAAGCATGTCTTGGACTCTTGTTCCAGATGCGTGGCTTCTGGAGCTGTTCCATTCACTAGTCAGTTTGTTTGCTTGTTTGTTTTCTATCAATACTGGGGGTGAAATCCAAGGCCTTGCACATGCAACGCAAATGTTCAGCCACTAACCTCTTTCTCTATCCCATGGTATTGTTGAGCCATAATCTTACATAGTTTAGAATGGTTTTGAAAATGCTTCCTCTGGTGCAGAGATGGCAGGTTGAAACCACCATACTAAGTAATAGCTGGATTTTCCCATCACTTCCGCAGCTCCAAATGGAGTTATCTTGTACTACTTCTATGTGTATGAACATTTTGCCTGTGTGTGTAATAGGTGCCCCGTGTGCATGCAGTGTGCAAGGTAAGCTAGAACAGGGTATTAGATCCCAGTTGGGATTACAGATAGTTGTGAACCACCATGTGGGTGCTAGGAATCGAACCAGTGTCCTCTGTAGGATCAGCCATTGCTCTTAACCAGAGTCATCTCTCCATCTTCCCAAATGTCATATATAGAAAAGCCAATGCAGGCTTGGGTGTCATGGCCATTTCATGGTGAAAAACGTATAGAATGGAGAATGGGCTTCCTTAACTGTAATGAGCTAATCCTGACTTGTGGCTGAGCCAGATATAACTTCCTCACTGTACTGGGCAGCTTTTCTTTTTTGACACTGATGGAGTCAACCTAAAAAGAAGAACTTGGAGTTTTTCAGCCCATGGCTGTGTGCTTGCTTCCTGGAGTCTGTGGTAGCACAGTGTTTAACATAAGGACCACATGGAGGAGGAAGCCTATTTACCTTGTAGCATTCGGAAAGCAAAACCAGAAAAAACGAGGAAAGGACAAGGTCCTAACACTCCTTTCAAAAGATACCTCCAGTGACCAAACTTCCTTCTGCATTGCTTCTCCCCAGAGGTTTCAACCAGGGATTTGGTGTATAGGCTTTGAGGAACACCCATCCAAACAACACTACGTACATAGGGGAAACCTCCAGGCTCTGTTGGCCCAGAAAGAGCAGAGGGTATGTCCATAACCAGTTGTGTCTACCAACACACTTTATTTTTCTCCAAAATCTGGTAAAGTACTCTTTACATAGCTGATATAAAGCAAATGCGTATAGGCTAGTTATTAAATGAAAGTAAGTATTTAGAATACCTTTGCGAGAAGTCAGAATATCCCTTCTACAAAGATGATTCAAGAATGATGAAATTCTAACTTATTTTGTTGAACAAAAGCAAGATTCAGTGAAACAAACTTTTAATATTTGCCTTGACTATAGAGATATTCTGAATTTGACTCTATCAAAATTCTTGGAAATGAAAAAAAATTGAGTTTATACTGGCTTGAAAATTGAGGCCAGATTAGCTGAGAGGAAATATTTCTTAGGAAAATATTTGTAGTTGTATTATGATGATAATACAATACAATTATTTTGATAATATATTTAATAATTATATTGATAATATAGTACAATTATGTATCAATCTCCTTTAAAGTGACATAAAAATTGAGGTGATTTTTAAATCTGAAATGGCTAAAAAGCCAAGCAGTACCTAATTAACAAGTTGAAGAATGTTTAGACGTACTGTCAGTGAGACTGACACCTCTCTCTACCTCCATGCAAGGCAGGCACAACTGTGAAATGAACTGTTCATCACATTATCCTGTAGGGCTGATCTTCTTCCATCTTTTTCAAGGGTAGAGACAGGTTCAGGGTTTTGTGGTCAGAGATTTTGTAAATTATTTTCCTGAGACCCTGAGGACTTTTCCTGAGCTTGATCTCCATGTCACATTGTTGCTTTGCTGCCTCAGTAAATGATGATCACTCCTACTCAGCACGGAGCAGGGGGACATTGTTTTCCTAGAACATCTCAGTTCCCAAACACAAATATGTTATGCAAACCCCCTCTGTTCAAATGCAATGCTCCCTAAAGAAGCCCACCAATCACATGACTTCCCATGTTGATGTAGCCTAGTGATGTTCCCCTTCTGCTTGGACTTCAGCTTCCTGGATGCCATAGCATTATCAGGTCACAAAATGTGTTTACTTTGAACCATGATCTCTTGCCAGGCCACGCAACTCTTTGTCCCCCTAGTACAAAACTAATTCTCATATCAGACCTCAACAGCACACAGTGCCCATCTGTTGGCCCTGCAGTCTCAAGAGAGCGAATGCAACCCAAAGTTTCCATTTCTTTCTCAAAATATCCAGAAATGACCTGTTATCTCTAAGCAAAGCTGAAGGTGAAGCACTCTGGAGAAAATCTTAGTGACATCTTAGCAACATAGTGATTGATTTTTATGTAAGCACATTTGATGTGGCTTTAAGCCAAACGTAAGACGCGATGCTGGTATTTAAGAACAGTGAAAACATTAGACAGAATAAGTCATAGCTCAAAGTAGTAACAGAAAATAGGTGTGACGGACTGAGTGACAGAGCCCTCAGGAGAAGCCAGGAGTGGAAGTTGCCCATTTACAGACGTACAGGAGAGTGCCACCGCTGATCCCCATTTACAGACGTACAGGAGAGTGCCACCGCTGATCCCTTGTGCTAAGTTGTTCTCTCAGTCTAAACGCCTTCTTGATCTGTCTTCCAAAGGACAGCAGAACAGAGGGAACTTGGCAACAATCTGATGCAGTTGTGAAGCAGTCTAAAGATGAGTTTCCCAGAAGGATTTCAGAGGGTGATGCCTGAATGCATAGTATGAGCCAAGATGCATATTAATGCATATTGATATTCAACTTGCTTCCACAAAGACTGTGTCTCGGCAATTTTCAAACCATGCCATGTGGAAAGATATGTGGATCTACATAGTCCAAATAGCCCAGAAACTGAGGAGTATGAAGTAAAAGGTGTGTGTGTGTGTGTGTGTGTGTGTGTGTGTGTCCCCTTGCTTGCCCACAGATCTAACTGTCCCTTATCTACTCTGATTTGCATATCAATAGGGCTAACCCCTATAGAGGGGTTCTCAAACTTCCTAATGATGAGATCCCCTTAATACAATTCCTCAAATAGTGGTGACACCCACCATAAAATTATTTTCGTTGCTACTTCATAACTGTAATTTTGCTAGTCATGAATCGTAATGTAAACATCCGTGTTTTCTGGTGGCCTTAGGCCACCCCTGTGAAAAGGGTCCTTGGGGTCATGACCTACAGGTTGAGAACCACTGCCAGCCTCTTTCCCAGATTTCCCTGTAACCAGCTGCTGGTTCTGGCCAGCCCCTGCTGGGCCGTCTCTGTTCTTGCCTCTCTGTCCTGACTAGTGTCTCAGCAGCTCTAGCTCCCATGGGACAGATCCCAGCGACTAAGCATGGCTGGGTGGTCGCAGTCGCTAGGCACTGGTACCCTAATATCTGCTAGTTGTTTGCTGGGGGTATGTCTTCCTGCTGCTGTCGCTCTTCCACATACCTCGGTATCTTCAACTGAATTCAGCATTTTAGTGACCTGCGTAAACAATTAAATGCTTTCTGTTAAACACGCTAAAACACGTCTCCGCTTTGACTTCTTGGGAAGGGGAGATGGAATAAAGTTTGCAGGTGGTCTGGAGGCAGGTGGGATGGGAGTGGGGGGGCTCAGGTGGTGGAGGAGATGGGGTGAAGAGACAAAGTGTGGAGAGACATAGCTGGAATTGGGGGGGGGCAATTTAGGGCTGATGTGGAAACCTAGTGCAGTAGAAACTTCCTGGAATCTATTAAGCTGATCCTAGTGAGGACCCCAAGTAATGAGGAATACAGAGTCTCAATTGGCCATCTCCTGTTTCCAGGTCAGGCTTCAGTGGAAGAACTGGGTTGCAGTCACTTGAGTTGTTGGCCAAACGGGTTCCATTATGAAGACAATGGGTTACTCTCTGCAAGCTGACATCGGGGCCCGTTGCTGAGGACAATACCCACACAACTCACTGGACATGGAGAAGTTGTACTAGTACATATATGGAAACTTCACCCCTACATTCTAGTCTGCTTGATGCAGGAAAGGAACCCTGCAAGCTATCAAAGAGAAATATGTGGACACCAACCCAGCCACAAAACCTTTGACCTACAATCTGTCCTGCATGTAAGATGTGGGAGGCAATGGTGGTAAAGAATTTGTAAGAGTAGCCAGTCAATGTCTGATTTGACTTAAGGACCTTTCCATGAGAAGGAACCCAGACCCAACACTGCTTGGGTAAACAAGAGCGAGAGACCAGATAGCCCAGAGACCTAGGGTAAAACCAAATATTACTGTTCTAAAAAGAAAAAGTATCAATAAAATGATTCTTAATGATAGTCTAGTATACTCATAGATCCGTGCCTTATCTAGTTATCATCAGAGAACCTTCCTCCAGCAGCAGATAGGAACAGAAGTAGAGACTCACAGTCAGATATTACATGGAGAGATGATCTAAATGTGAGGTCTCCATGAAATCCCTCCCCCCAGAGGTCTGGGAATGCTTCATAAGTAGAGGCAAATGACTGTAAGAGCCAGAGGGGATGGCGGACACCAGGAGAACAAGTCCCTCTGAATCAGCTAAGAAGGCAGTGTAGGAACTCATAGAGACTGAAGCAGCAAGCACAGGGCTCACGTGGGTCTGCACCAGGTCTTCCATGTATAAAGTACAAGTTTTAGCTTATTATTTTATGAGACTCATCATTGTTGAACCAAGTAGGTCTCTGACTCTTGTGACAGCTCTTGGGTCTCTTTACCTCCTGCTGGGTTGCCCGTATCCAACTTCAACATGACAGTTTTTGTTTTGTCTTATTATATTTTATTTTGTCATGTTTGGCTGTTATCTCTTAGAAGCCCATTCTTTTTCTAATGAGAGAGAAAGGCAAGTGAAGAAAAGCTGAGAGTAGAGGAAGGAGAAACTACAATCAGGATATATTCCATGAGAAAATAATCTATTTGCAATAAAAGGAAAAACACTACAACATTATAGTGATATTTCATTTGTATTTTAATAAATAAAGCTTGCCTGAAGTTCAGAGAGTAAAACAGCCACATGAGTCAGCCTTACAGACCAGACAGTGGTGACACACACCTCTAATCCTAGTAGCCACACTAGTTTGCCATAGAAACCCGGCAGCAGTGGTGCAAACCTTTAATCCCAGTCCTAGAGAGGTGTGTAAAATGGGAGAAGACAGATCTCACACACAGTCTCATTCTGGATTTCTGGAGGCAGAGTTGCCATTTCAAACTGAGGAAGAGGTAAGAGCCAGTGACTGGCTGTTTTGCTTTTATGACCTTCAAGTTGAGCCCCAATATCTGTCTCTGGGTTTTTATTATTCATGCTAGACAAAAGAAATAAAGCCTTTGCTCCTTTCTACTGTTCTCCACCTCAGAGAAGAACTTCCACTGGGCAATAACTCTGGATTCTCTGTCCTGGCCATACTTACCCACTTAAAAACAATAAATGGGTCTGACTGCTAAATGAGAGAAGTGAGCACAGGTGCGGAGGCGCCACCTTTCTTTCCACTGGCCCTTGAGGTCAACTCTCCTTGAGCTGGCATGCTCTCCACTCTGTTCTGAACCCCATGAGGAAAAGGTTTAACCCTAAAGAGGATGCATTAGATTTCCAGGGCTGCCTACAAAAGGACAGATCTAGCTAGCCTTAACTTTCTAGACTTCAGGCTAATGGTCCTGACTTGAACACATTGTGCTGCGCCTCCTTATCAGTCCTGAGGGGAGCACTCAGCTTTCTCCATCTGTCTCCTTGTTCTTTCTTATCTATCAGTTTGTCCAGAATTCAAAAGAGAAGATGGTCCTTAGGGGATCCCTTCAGATAGACATCAGAATTATATATTAGTCATATACTTTATATTCTAGTGAATTACATTACTAGGTAATTAGATTGATTAAAAATGACAGTAAACTTAGAGCTTAAGGCATTCCAAGAATTATACCAAACGTTTTATGTAAATGGATTCAGTCTTCAGAACATGATATATGTATATCAGAAGCAACTTGGCTTACAATGGAAACACGTGATAAATCCATCATAAGTCAAAAATATCATGTCAACAATGCATAAAATATGCATTCTGTGGTTTGGATATCATTTGTCCCCGAAAGATTCGAGAGTTGGAAGCATAGACCCCATGGTGACAATGTGATAGGTAATGTATCTTTAAGAGATAAAGGCTGCTGGGAAGTAACTAGATTACTAAAAGAGCTCCCCTGGGAAGGGATTAACACTGGTGTTGGGACTGAGTCCCACAAGAGGGGATTATTATAAAAAGAAAAAATCAAGGCTGGCCCCTGCATCTCTTTCTGGCGTCTGTCTTACCATGTTACCACTTCTGCATGTGCTACTTCCAATTGTGACACTATCCACCAGGAGACCTTGCTGGAGGCAGGTAGAAAATAGGGCCATGTACTTCCACTTCCAGAATGGTAGGATAAATAAATGTTCTTTCTTTACAAATTGCCCTGCCTCTGATATTTTTTATAGTAATGGGAAACAAACTAATCTAGTACATAACCTATTAAACATCATAGCTTAGCAGAATATAGGGTTTTTGTTATCTTTGGGGGTTTTTGATTGATGGGGAAGCTCAGCCAATCACATTTGGCTGGGGTGTGGCCACCTGGGGCCAGGGAAGAAAACCTGGGATCCAGGTGCTGCGCTTGCCCTCTTCTCTGCCGGCGGTGCTCGCCGGACCCGGTCGTGTGAATTGCCCTGTTTTCAATTATTAAACTATGTTTGTCGTATTGAGCTGGTCTGGTTAATTCTAGCTTACCAGTTGAATATGCCCCATCACTTGTGTGTTTGTTGTTTTGTCTTGGTTTTTTATTTTGTTTTGTTCTTTGAGACAATATTTTGTTGTGTTTTTTGAGACAATGTCTTGCTGTCCTGTAACTTGCTATGCAGGCTGGCTTCAAACTCACAGAGATCTACCTGCCTCTGTCCGAGTACTGGGATTACAGGCATGTGCCACCACTGCCCGACTTAGAATATAGTTTTTTTCCCATATGATTATTTGACTGACTGATTTCTACCTCTCAATGTGACTACCACTGCTGGATACAACAAAGACATATCATAGTGCATAATGCAAGCTCATCAAAGAATCAAAATCCAAAACTCAAAAGCATAAGTCCTAATGGTCATATGTCTCTTTTGCACCATACTAAAGTCAAAAAATCCTAAGTTGAACTACTGTAAGCCAGGGACCATCTGTGCTTGTAAACACTTGGTTTACAGCCAAGAAAACTAAAGTGCAGAGATATTATGTAACTGGCCCAACATTCCACAGATAGTCAGTGGTAGAATTGTAGCAAAACATTTTTTAAATAATTTATTTATCTCTATTGTATGTGCATTGGTGTGCATGCATGTCTGTGTGAGGATGTCAGATCTTGGAGTTGCAGATAGTTGTGAGCTTCCATGTGGGTGCTGGAAATTGAACTCAGGCCCTCTAGGAGAGTAGTTAGTTCTCTTAAATGCTGAGCCATCTCTCCAAGAACTGGTCCACAGAACAGTGGAGGATCAGGTTATGATGCCTAAATTCAGATTTTTACAAAATGAATCTTTACTCTGTCCAACAGACTTCATATTACATTTTAGGTATTGTCTTAGTCGCTGGCCTATTGCTGTGAGGAGGCTCCATGACCAAGGCAGCTTACAAAACAGTTAACAGGAGGCATGCTTACACTTACAGATGGTTAGTCCATGGTCATCATGGTAGAAAGTGTGGTATCAACCAGGTAGTCACGTCCTGAAGCAGCAGCTGAGAACTTCACCTGACCCACTAGCAGAGGCAGAGAGAGAGCAGCAATGTGCCTATCATGGGCTTTTGAAACCTCAAACCCTCTGTGACCCGCCTTCTCCAACAAGGCCATACCTCTTAATCCTTCCCAAACAGTTCCACTAACTAGGGACCAAGTTTTCAAGCACATGAGCCTATTGTGGCCATTCTCATTCAAACAACCACTGTTACTGTGTTGTTTTCAGTTGCCCCCTATGCCCCACATATGGTCTGTTTTTAATCCCACCTCAGCTTTGATCTAGAACTCTAGATTGGTTCCCTCTCTAGACAGAACACATCTCCCTAATGATGTCACTGAATGTCAGAGATTTTTACCAACATTCTCAGATAAAAGGTAAAACCAGGTTCTCATCAAGCACTTGATGATGTGCTGTACTTTTATGGAGCACATATTTCCTGGAAAACTCATCATTCTACTATGATAATTGTCCCATCATCATAATTTTTAATTTGTACTAAAATATTTAATTTAGGGACAGGTAGAATGGATCAGAATGTAAATGTGTTTGTTGGGTAAACCTAGAGACCTGAGTGAGTTTGGTCTTCAGGACCCATGTAAAAGTGGAAAGAGAAAAATGACTTCACAATAGTAATAATAAATTTAAATATTAATCTGTATTAAAGATGTGGTTTTAATTTGCTATATTCTACCATTTCAAACTTGAATAGCTTAACTTCACAGTAAATAGAAACCATTTTTATGACTGATGTTCATAATGGAGATAAGGAACTGCTCTTTCCCATCTTTCTACAACAGAGCAAGGTAAACTCTGTCTCCTACACTTTAAATGTAGTAGTACAATTTCATGAAAACATTTTTTGACCTCCAAAAGACTGAACTTACATGAACCTCACAGTCAAGTTAATGCTATACCTTAAGATTATTTAAGAATATGAATTTAGTTGACTGTCCTACTATGTACTCAGCCAGTTTAAGTTTAACCTGCCTTTACGAGAACAAACTTCCTTGCCTCAGATTTTCCATGAAATTCCCTTTTACAGCCTAAAGTAATGCATAGCTTTACACTCAAGTTATGTATTCTTCCTTGCCTATGATCCAGAAAAATAATGTGTGTGTGCATGTGAGTGTGTATGGATGTGTGTGTGCGTGTGTGTGTGTGTGCTATAGTAAACATTTGCTGAAGGCAGTCAACAATTCTGGAAGCAACTTTATAAAATAAGTGTCTACAATCAGTGCTGGAAACATTATCTGGTTTTAGTCACATTTGTTAATTTGTCAATCGGATTCCACAAAGTTTCTTCCTTTGTAAAAACTGTTAGAGATTTGTGTAAAGAACCCCCTCCCTTCCCCATGCAGGGTTTTCTGGGCTGCTCAATAAATACAGAGCAGAGCCTTCTATTGGAGACAGACACAGAGATGCATAGGGACAGTCAGAGGTCTGGAAGCATTCGGGTAGGCGCAGACACATGCAAGTGGCAGACTGTAAATGGGGCAGTGACCATA
This sequence comes from Bramus lutescens, assembly GCA_001685075.1. Taxonomy (NCBI): domain Eukaryota; kingdom Metazoa; phylum Chordata; class Mammalia; order Rodentia; family Cricetidae; genus Bramus; species Bramus lutescens. The sequence goes on along the minus strand of LOEQ01007630.1, from coordinate 43,322 downwards.
AACCACAGACAGACACAAGAAATGGGGAGAGAAGTGGAGGACTCAGATTTTAAAGCTGCTGGAGATCGTGTCTCCTCGGAAATGCTAGGAAGCTTCACCCGTGACATTGTAACAACAGGGCTGCCTAAACAAGACCTGACAAGTACAACACCAGTAGGCATGCTAACATGGAAGGAAGAAATCTCACAGGGCCCCACGTAGAAGCAATGCTGAGCACTGAAGAAGTTGTTTTCTTCCATTGTATACTTTCAGCTCCCTTGTCAAAAATCAGGTGTTCATAGGTTTGTGGGTTAATATCCGGGTCTTCAGTTAGATTCCATTGGTCGACTTCTCTGATTTTATGCCAATACCAAGCTGTTTTCATTACTGTAGCTCTTAATAGAGTCTGAAGTCAGGGATGGTAATGCTTCCGGAAGTTCCTTTATTGTATAGGACTGTTTTGGCTATCCTGAGTTTTTTCTTCAACAAATGGTGCTGGCATAACTGGATGCCAACCTGTAGAAGAATGAAAATAGATCCATATCTATCACCATGCACAAAACT